>VWZF01000813.1:885858-917887 GCA_013396755.1 Sclerurus mexicanus
AGGCTCCTCCCGGCGGGGGAGGCAAGGGAAGGGAAGGGGATGGGCAGCGCCCCGCGGGCACCGCCCGGGGTGCGGGGAGGGGGCGGCTCCGAGCGGGCAGCGGCGCTGGGCTGGTGGCTCGAGTTATTGTTGTTCCCAGCCGCGAGCCCCGGGGAAAGGCTGCGCCTGAAACGCAACTTTCCAGCTCCGTCTTGCCCCGAGCGGTCGGGAGCGGGGGGCCGTGGGAAGAAAAGGGGCTGCGGGCGTGCGGAGAGGGGGAACTCCGCGGTGACCAGGGGAAGTTGGTTCCTTACGCACGCCGAGGCCGGGGGGAAAAAAAAAAAAAGAAAAAAAAGAAAAAGGAAAAAAAGAAAGTGTCAGTCTAATAGTTGCGTGTTGTGTTCGGCAGCGCCCGCGGAAGGATGCTCGGCCCGCGGAAGGATGCAGGGCCCCGGGCCCCGCGGGTCGGAGGCGCTTGGCGAAACTTCCCCTCGCCTATTCAAAATGACTGCGGTGATTTTGGTGTATTAATTGCGCCCGAAGCACAGCACAAAATGTTCTAGCACACACTAGAGGTCCCTCTCAGAGCTGTCAGACGGTAGGGTGTTTTCAGGTTGGGTTGTTCTTTATTATTTATTTTTCCGCGCTTTAACTAAACAAAAGTGCCTGTCCCTTCAAACGCCAGCGCAGAGTACATTATTCAAATAGGGATGAAGAAAGATTTGCGACTTTTTTGTTTGTGTCCTTGTTGTTTGGGCATCAGCGGGTCAGTTGATAAGCTGAGCAGTTAAAAAAATGAATGTAAACGGGATTCATTTCATGCAGTGGTTTATGAGTTTCGTTTGAAATATCCTCACAGTTTGTTGTTGTTGTTGGGGCCAGGTTCCGAATTTCGTACTCGGTTTTCTCATGTGAATCCTACCACAGAAGTAAGTAAGCAGTGTAAAACTGGAATAAGGATTCCAGGCTATGGCTTGTGGTTTTTAAAAGAGAAACATGCAAGTGAAGCAAAAAAGCTAAGCATTAAGAGTATAAAGAGTCAATAAAGGTGATGGAGGTGACTAAAAATGATTGATCCCTTGGAATTTCTGTATCTAGACCATGTTAGGGAACTAACTAGTCCCCCCAGTCTTCATGTATTACAAGCAATATTATCACCATTTTACGGATGGAGAAACTGAGAAATAAAAAGAAGGTCACTGACTTGCCTGAAGCCATATAGCAAATAAAAGATAGATCTGGAATCAGCTAGGACAGATTTAGATCTCTTGCTGATTTGTACTGCTCTAACCATTGATTTCAGTGGAATTCTTCTGGATTTAAGTCAGGTTTGGACCTTACGTGTTGCTCTGGCCCTTAGAAACACTGACTTAATGTAAATTTGGTGCACATCTAGTTTTTAAAAGACAAATTACTGTAAAACTTTAGGGCTTTGCTGTCTTTTGTTTGGTTGGTTTTTTTCCCCCATAACAATTTCATTTGTCACATCAGCGTAGTACCTTGCTTAGGTTTTGGTATTGGTTTTTTTTAATGAACAATTTCCTCATGTCTAGTGCCTTGTTACTGTTTTTTGAGAAATGCATCTTACTACATGTCTCTGAATGAAACCTTGAGTTTGGAACTTCCTAAGAAGAAGTGATTTTTGCATGAGGAAGACTTCCATTCATTACAGATCTCACTCAGGCAGAAATGAAAAATTGCATGAACATCGTATAGGGAGGGGAAAAAAAAAAAAAAAAGCCCGGCTTTCCCCTGTGTAGAGGAAAGGCTGCATGGAGAAGTCTTGCTCACATGGGCTCTTTATTGGATTATGATAAGTGTATGTATGGAGAAAATGCGATGTGAAAGGAAATATTCACTGATCATACCAAATGTTTGTACATTATTCAAAGTGGGGTCTCTCACAATTAACAAAATACCAAATCTGCCAGTCACAGTCAGATAGCATTTCACATGAGACCAGCTGGGAAGGAATGATAATTTCTGATTTCTGTATTCCAACTACTTTAGAAGCATTTTCAGGATACCATAAAACAGACACAGATGCACAGATTGTGACTGTAGTGCTTTACTCTTCATTTATTAATGTGTGCTGTTATATACAAACTGCCACTACCATGGCATAATATAAAGTTCTTGCTTTTGTGTAACTGGTCATCAGCTGGATTTAGTAAGATGCTGGTACTTCAGGGAGCTGATAGCTTCTCAGTGTTGCTAACATCTCTGCAGTGAGGGTCTGACCTCATATCTTAATGTGTGAGGAAGCAGACACAGAACATGGATGTAATTAAGACTATTCTGCCGCCCCCCCTCCAATTTGAGCTCATATGTCTAAAATAGAAAGCATTTAGGTGGGAATTAGCCCCAGAGAGTGCATGTGGTTTGTTTAAGGCCATGTACTGACTCCCTGGCTGAGCAGAGTTTTAAATGCCAGAGCTTTACCCCCGTTTCTCATGTTCTGTGCAGTAAACTAGTGTACCTCACTTCCAATATGTGTTCAACTCTTCTCTGGTACCAGAGGAAAAATAACGTTGATCAGAAGCAAATTTTGCTGGAGATGCCTGCTGTTTCTTATTTTGGATCCTTTTACACTGTTGCAGCAGAGCCAAGTTGGATCTCCTTCCAGGAAATAAATTTAGTTAGTTGTTTTTTTTTTTTTCTGACAGAAACATAATTCTTACTCTGAATGGAATCTTTTCTGTTGGTCTGTGTTGCACTTATGTTTTCTTTTTACAGCCTGGGTAAAATTCATCTCTGGTATAGTGCCACTGACTTCTGTGTTGTTTCACAAAGAATTAATTTGCCTCTATGTGTTAAAATAAAGATTTCTGTTGTCCCATTTTCCCCAGAACACTATTTTTATTTTTTTTTTTTTAAGAAAGAAGTTTGGTGTTAGAAGGAGACAAATATAAAATGCACATCTTCAATTTTTTGTCCACCTTTACTACCTGTGCAGGCAGAGGTATCTCTTCTTTCTCTACTCCTCTGGTAAATTAAATTGCATATATGTGTTTAGAGAATGTCTATAGGCAGGAGAAGGGAGTAGCTAGTATCTTCCTAGTGATAACACATTCCAAAAAAATCTTAACATATTTGAAAGCCATTAGACATGCCACATTGATGATATATGTTTTAGCTTTAATAATCCTGGGTTCTCTAATGTTTATTTTAGTCATGTTTTTAATCCAGAAATCAAATAACACCCCATATCCAACTGAACCAAAGCTGTAGAACGTTCAGTAGTTGTAAGCCCATGTTTATGAAGTGAATGGCTCACCTGATAACCTTTCCCTGATAGCTCCTCTTCTGGCTGCCTACCCCCAGTGGCGATGGAAGTTACGGTTTGATGTGGTTGGCAGGTTCGCACAAATGCGGCTTTGCAGGTGGTTTGTATGCAGCCGAAGTCTACAGGTGAGGGATACAAAGCTTAGGAGTGCTTGTTGGGGCAAAGGACAACTCATCCTGACAAATTACTTAGTGGCTTTTACTCAACTGGTCTTCCTTGCCCAGTTCTTTCATGAATAAAGAACAGCCTTAAGAAAAACAAAAAGTAACACTGCACAGCAGGGTTGCTCCAAGATGATAGGGAAATGAGTTCTGTCTCACAGGGGTTATTGGCTCTTTCTGCTTTTCATTCTGAAACAAGGCCTTACAGCTGTGGTTGTTCCCCCTCTAGCCAGCATTTATGACTCAGTTCTGCCTCAAACCTCAGGTTCAGTGTAGGCATGTATAGGTTTTCCCTTATTTTCACTGGTGTAATTCAGGATGATTTGCAGGACAGCTAACATTCAAGGCTGTAACTAGTAGGCTTAGGCATGTGCACCCCACTTCTGACTCTGATTGTGGTTGCCTCTGTCAAGCAGACAGCTGGTGTGGGAACAAAATTGTCTCCTGCTGTGGGAGGTTTTATCAGACCTCACCTGTCAGTTTTTAGTCTTCACAAAAGAACTGTGAAGCCGCATCATGTTTTGGTCACGCAGAAGTGATGGGAGGTTGTCTCAGGCAAGGTATCTCCAGCAGACATGAGGAAATGTTAATACTTCTGTGTAAGGCACAGGTGAAACATAACCTAAAGCACAGAAACATGAGCTTAACTTGGAACTGCAGCTAGAAGGATGGTTGGGGAATGGAGAGACCTTTTGAAAGGAGACTAGAAGAGGCTTGAATGTCCTTGTTAGCGATGTGTAGTCTGGAAAGTGATATGACTGTTCCCTGTAAGGACACATACATAGTGAATCCCAGAGAGAAGTGCTGTTCAAACTAAATGGCAATAAACATGAATATAAACTGGGCCTGTTTGGGCAATTGTTTCCAAGAAAACTTTCTGATATGTTATCTAGAAGATTCAGCACTGAAAATGAGACCTTAGATTTGGTAATACTCTGCTTTGGACATGTCTTTAAAACTTGGGCTACTCGGAGAATATTTATTTTAAAAGCACTGCCAGTACCTCAGTGACATTAGTTGTGACCAATAGGCTCCCTATGTTTTTTCATCAGCATTTCTGTCAGTGGGGTAAAGGTTTAGCTTTTTTAAAGAAAATACACTTTTAAATATATATATATATATATAAATAAATTGGTCAAGAAGCAATTGCCATCCCTGAAAACCACTATTTATTTTGAAAGTTCATTAGGCAGAAATTTTAAAAAGACTGTCTGATAGAAAATTTAAAACACCGTGACTTTTTCCCAGAAAAAAAATCCTTAGTCAATCTCTGCTTCTATGATCTGTGAAAATTTTGCATAAGTTTCGTCAGTGTGAGGAATTTCTGATTTGCTCCTTAGATAGGATCCTTAATTTCTTCTTGATTCCAGCTGCAAAACTATTTCTCTTTCTACAGTTCTTCATTTTTTCCAGATTAGATCTTTAGTCCTTACAGTTTTCCTATGATTTATTTAGTAGCATTCACTTTACTTTCAACACACTCTATAAGAAGGAAATGAGAGATTTAGTGAAGAAACATGAGCAAAGAGTCCTTTTCTCTTTTCCTCACTTTCTTACAAACATTAGCTTTAAAGCAACGGCTCTATCATCCAGTAACCCAGCCAACTTTCTGCATGCTAGTTTGCTTGTATGCTCATTTTATAAATCCTGGTGGGGCATCTCTTGCTGCAGCAGAGTACTGTAGGTATTCAACAAGTAATTAAGCTCTTGCTATCAGTGTTGCCAGGGAAGCAGGGGAAGGAGAGAAGAGGAATGGCAGAGAGAATAATTCCAAGTAACTGTTGGAAACCAAAGTATCCAGGGACTGTTAAGGTAACTCAAAGTTTATTTCATAGGAGCACTTTGTCTTAAAACGTCTTTATTTCCCTCTGTGAACTGAATTTGGCTGCAGCATTAGATGGGCATTAGATGTGGCGTATCACAGCTTACAAAGGGAGTACAGGCCCATCAGCCTGATCAGAGAGATGCCAGGGGAAGGACAGAAGTGTGCCCTGATCGCCAGGACCTAGGGAAAGGAATGAAATGGGGATCTCTAGCTAAAATATCGATGCTGGTTTCCCCAAGTGTACCGCTTCCTAAATAAGCCGAGGATCACCTACAGGTTTAGTTAAGTTGCCCTAAGAGAGATTGATGGTCCATCCAATTCAGCACAGGAACCCGTGCTGCATAATTCAGAGATCGTTATCACTTCTGTAGCCCATTATGTACCCATTACAAAAAAGCTTTTCTAAACACTGAGGAGAGATAATCCACAAGATAAGGACCACTCACACAAGGTAAACAGACGTTCCTGGCTTCAAATTTGACACCATTTGTCTATAGCAGTCTGTTCTGCTCTAATTGGTATGGCAGGAAAGGGGTTGGACAGGCTTAACATCTGTATGGGAGTGGACCTATGGTCATGTCAAGGCAACTGTCCCAGCTGGTGGCTGTGGGGGAAGATGTGAAGACCATTACAGGAGAAAATGAGGAAAGGGATGACTAGATTGGCAGAGGACAATTTCAAGAAAGATCAGAGATGCAGCCTTGAAAGCTGTAAAAGTCCAGTGGAGTCACTCAAAGAGAGTCAAAAGAGAGAGCTGGGCAATTAGGGCTCCATTCTGTGTAGGCAGACAAAAGACCAATGGGTTTGCCCTAGACATCCAAGAGATGGCCATTGATGAGATCAAGGTGGACTCTCATGGATCTGCAGCTTAGCTCTGGAGAAAGAGGGAAAGGGAGGGAAAGATGGCTACAGATGATGGAGTTCAAGGTGGCTACAGATGTGAGCTGAGTAACAGAATGAGACATACCCTCCAGCTTTTCCTTTTAGTGAGTTCTGGTACAAAGACAGTTTAGTATTTCTGGAGGCAAAGTGAGGACATGATTTTTGCCATTAGCAGAAAATTGAATTTCTAAGGCTGTTAATGTTATTCCAAGGAAGAGACTTTCTGAAATATGTGTAGGCAGATTTGTCCCTGTTCTGGGCACATCTGAGAAAGCAGTTGCAGTTTTTGCTGGACCTTCTGCATGTGAGCAGGTGAGACTTGATCAGGAACAAAAAAAGTTAGCTCTTTCTCAGGGAGAAAGATGGTTCTTTCAGGGAAAACTCTAGCTTTGAAGAAGTATTTTCTTTAGCTCAAAAATCTGTACTTGTTACTGTCTACATACAATCTTTCCTTTCTTCCTTGGTGTTCTCAAAGTATCTACACAAATATTCTGCAATTGAGAGTTCCACAGGTTGCTGAGAGATAAGCTCAAGAGCGATATCCATTTATTAGCTAATGCTTTTAAAATTCCATTAGGTTCCCTCTTGTTTTTTGAAGGGCATCTGTTTTCTCCTTCATGTCATTCATTATTTTATATACCTCAATTCTATAATCTTTTACTGGTTTTCTTTCTAAATGAAATAGTTCTGGTCTTAATCTTTTTGTTTAGAAATACCCCCACATGTCTCTAATAATTTTTGTTGCCTCTGGCTATCTAGTGTAGCTATCTATCACTCCCATCATTGCATCTCACTGGATATTTTAAAGCTAGTTCCAAAGTCATCAGCGTGAAAGAGACTGAAGGGTAGTCTTGTGGTTAAAGTACATCAGCGAGGCTCCAAAGTTCTGCTTCCAGATCTTTTGCCCTATGACCTTGGGCTAATCACTCAGCTGCAGAGTTGCACAGTTTCCCTTTTAGTCCCAGAAAATGGTATGGGGAAATCTCAAGCATAATATGAAGTGTTACTCCACATCTGGATGGAAATTATTATACATGCACAGCCATATTAAATGTAGTAGTTTTGATTGTTTTCCACAAGGCAGCTGCATGTGTGTTGAAACTTATAACTTCTCACTAACTGATTGTATGGTGCTTGACTGTTTTCTATTTGTTACACTCCTCTGATATTAGGTTCCAAACAAATTCAATTAAGTAATTTCTCTTTGTTATTTTGTGGTGAACTTCATATGGAAAGTATGAGTTACAGACAGTGTGGCCAGACACATGACTTTCACACATCCTTGGGGACCTGGAAAGACAGCACAGCCCTGATGAAAGTGAAAAATAGGAACACATTCTGACTTTTTACACATAGAACAGAGCCCATTCCTGAGAGATGCTGGGAACCCCTTACTCCCACTCACACTTCCCACGTGTGGGATCAAGACTAAGGTATTGCTGGCTTGTCTCCAGTCTAAACGTACTAATTACCTGTCAAGACTCTTACAAGGAACGTAAGACTCACCCATCTGGTTCCCTCCATTAATGTTTGCAGCGAGGCCTGGCTGTTACATATTTCTAACACCTCTATCCCTCTCCAAAAGCCTGTGTCAAGTCTGGGGCACCTTTCTGCCTGTGTGTGTCATTTGGTGCCCCGTTGTTTCTGGCACACGGGAGCCTGCAGCACTCCGGCTGGACGTACACTGCTGTCATGGCCCCACGCTCCAAGGGCTTGCACAGACAAACGCCTTCCCAAATGTCATCGCTTGCTGCAAAACAGCCGTGTGTCAAGCATGGGGAGAAGAGATCTTTGAGGTGTCTGAACTATAAAATCTTCTTTTTTAAAACTCCTTGTGTGACAAAAGGTGCTGGGAGAATACACTTTGATGGGATGCTACTCCAGAAGAACAGCAAAAGCGAGCTGCTTAGGTATTTGTAGCATAAAACTAAAGAAGACGACATTCCTGTTTAAATCGCCTTTTTTTTTTTTTTTGTTTTCTTGTTTTTGCCTTACCCCCCTGCCTCTTTTTTTTTTTTTTTTTTGCTTTGATGTCTCTCTTTCCTTTTGTAAGCAGATAGTCAGCTCCTGCTCTCATGAATCCCCCAGACAGCGCTGCCTATTCCTTTTGCTGGAGAGCTCAAGCCTCTGCACATACTCTTGCCTCGGGAAGTTTGGTGCTCTTCTGGTCTCTTTGAAAAGGGGCCAATCCTGGAAGACTGCCCTGATAACCCCAGTCAGGTCAATAGGCTTGTTTGTGTGGCTAAGGATAACACATAAGGATACTCAGGGGTGTTGGGACATCACGAATCTTTGCAGCTTTAAAAAAGGAAAAGAGTGGTTTGGCATTCAGTGGGGCTTGGAGTGTTTTGTTTCCCTTACGCCTTATAGCTGGCATTTTGTCAGAGCCTTCTGCTCACTAACATTCCCATGACACATGAACACACTCAAAGAAAAATCTTCTATGAGAAATCAGTGGGCTTCATTAAATTTTCAAAGTTTAGAGCTGTGGTCCTCTTTGCCCCTCTCCATGGGCGGCTGGCCCTGTCAGATTCTGATTGCTTACGTGAACATTTGATAAATCTCACTGTGGACTACATTTGCTCTTTCACCCAAGCAGTCATCACGCACATTTCCCTAACACTTTGAAATTATGCCTGCCAAACATTTTCTGATGTAAAGTTAAAAGCCATCTATTACTGAAGTGATTTTTCAGCCCTTGTGGGCATGTTTTTCTTTTTCTTTTTTTTTTTCTCTTGTGTAATTCAGATAGTTTCAAGCTCTTTTAAACAGGCTGTCAAGGGTCAGTTTCAAAAAAATTTATTTTTTTAAATTTTTTTTGTGCCCTAAAAATATATTGATGCTATTATTCTCTTTTATACACCTCCCTTTAAAGCTCAAGTCAAGTGAATGTAACATTGCCTTACTGCCACAGCCACAGAGAACTTAACGTAAAACTGGAGATTGCTTCTTCTCCTGTAGAGGTGTCTGCCCTGCACTTGCATCAGGAAGGACACTTTTCCCATTAAGAACATTAGCTACAGCCAAATAGGCCCAATAGCACCATGCTGAAGTCAATGGCACTGTTTCTGAAGTGATGTTTGCTGTGTGTGGTGGCACTCATGCCTGCTGTGCTCCTGAGACATCCAAACTGGGGATATGGCTTGAATGGTGCAGAGCTCCCACCTGGCTGCTACACTGACTCACAGGGAAGGGAAGCAGGTTCTTGGCAAAACCAGAACTGGGATAGGACTGGATCAGGAATCCAGATTTGAAACACTCCCAGGACCCCACTCTAAGCTGGACCTGTGTGGATTTGGCTGCATCATTGCAGTCCAGTGATTTGGTGTCACTCATGGCCAGCCTCTATATACAAACCATTTGTTCATATTCAGAGCCTTGCCTGACCCTTTTCTAGTTTTTACTTTCTGTACAGATCATACTCCTCCTTTCAGTATATGATTAGAAGGCAAGATGTCGCATGTCGCTTCTTTCCTTCCTGATCCTCTCATTTCCCCTCTTCTCAGTGCTCTGGGCACTTTACTTTAAATGCCTCACTTTTTCCTCTAGGTTTCAGAGCTGTGCATGGTTTTTGAAACTGATTAAAGCAGTTTGTCCTACCATGGCAGGGAGATGCTAAAACAAAGCATGTGTGTCTCTTTGTCTTAAATGAGAATTTCTTAGCCTTTTCTCAGTTTCTTCTTTAGCAAACATGGTTAAACAGGAGCACGGTGTAAAAAAACAAAGCAACTCCTTCCTTTCTAGAGACCACCAGCCTGATAACACATCCAGCCTTTTTCCAAAAGCCTGCTAGTGCCCTAGAAGCATGCTCTAGCATCAAATGGCCTGACCAATCTGAATTTGTCATTTTCCTTCAAAACATCTTGGCAGGGCCTTTGTTTAAAATTGCATTTGCTGCTTGTTTCTGTTACAACTGCATTTCATGCAGTTTCTAGAAGTGTGGAGACTTGGGTCTGGGCCAGTCCTAAATAAAGAAGCTAATACAAATACTCCCCCACCCTATCGAAACACAAAAAAACACAAAATAACATATAAAGCCTTCTAGGGTGGAGATAGAAATCTAATAACAAGATAACACTTAAATTACACTGCAATTAAAATATAATCCTTTAAATTTCTTGGATTTGGAGGGAGGAGAGGGTTGGAAAGAGGTATAGAGAATGAAAGGAGTCAGAAGTGGAGGCATTACAATCTTTACCCTCAACATGGAACTACTTAAGCATACCATAATTGCATCACAGAAGGTATGCATACCCTGAAACCAAAAAGGAAGCAGGAAGGCAAGAAAAAACAAACATAGTATGATGAACCAAACAGGTAACCTTCAGGAAAAGGAAATCTAGCGCTGGCTAACCCAAAAGAAGGGAACACAAACTGGCAAGAGAAAATAAAAGATGGAAACAGGAGAACTGAGAGGAAATTTCAAATGCACAGTGACACATTTCTACAAACAAATGAGAAATTCAAATATCTGAAAGAGAATTAGTGGATTTACTGGATCAAAGGGGCAGTTAAAAATTACAAGATACCATTAGAGGGACTGTGTTATATCCTCTCATCAGTCTTTACTGATTGAAAATACATTAAATCTCTACATACTCTAATTACTATAGATGGGCGCCTGTCAAACATTGAGGTATCAGAAGAGAAACTGTGTGATTGACATGCTAAAATAACAAACCTCTCAGAGCAGATGGCATCAATCAAGGCTCATAGCTGTTAACAAAATCATGCAAGTTTACCTTAAAAATAGACTATTCTGCTGTACCAAATCACTGGAACATGGCATGTATTTTACTTTAAAATCAAGATCATCTCAGCCAAATGAAAAAGAAAGAAAGGTTGAAATATAAGTTAGCAAGTTATAAAATCTGCTTAATGCTAAGCATGACTGATCCAGTATCAGTGAAACATGCCTTTTTAACTTCCTAAAATAATCCTCAAGATCTCAATGAAGCTATGAGTTATGCAGAACTATTTAATACAAATTTTAGAGGAAATCTCAGTCTTTGATAACTTTTCTCAGAACTTGTTGTTAAGAAAAGCTAGTAGGCATGAGGTGAGATGCAAAATTCTGCCCTAGCATTTGTTTTACAAAAGAAAGCAAGTGCTGCAGGAATGCAGAGTGAAAGGTTGGCAAGGAAGGCAATAGAATACTTTGATGGATTGTCAGAACAATTAGTTGGGACATACAAAGGTAACAACACTGTGAAAATTATCTATCCCTTTGGTAACCTGGGCAAGACAAGACTGAAAAACTTGGGGACCGAAATACACTTACACAAAGAGGAAGATGGCATTAATTTTGTTGCTTTGCCAACATAAAAAGTGCCAAATATGAGACGAAATATTTTGTGTTCTCTGAAAACACTCTCAGCTTATGAAAAACCTCTTGAAACCTCTTATTTTTGAATTATTATGAAATTATTTGGAATTATTATGGAAGGGGCAGACTCTGGTGCTCAGTTGTCTGAAGGTAGAGCTGCAGAGGCTCCAGGCAGCACCAGGACCTGGAAAACAGTAAGAGTGGGCTCCCATAATGCAGCCAGGCTCCTCACGCTATGCTGGAGTGCTGCCCAGGGCCAGGGTGAAGGGGTACAAAGCCTCACCTGCAAGGAGACAGCCTCTGACCTGACCAAACTCTTCTGGTCACGCTGTTGAACAAAAGTTAGAGTAAACACAGAGGGGACCCAAAATGCACCTAGGGAGCTGGTTTGTTTCGAGTGAAGACTGAGAATATGATAAAAGTTAGGGATATAATGACTACAGTTAAGAAAAGAAATTACATATTTCATTTTACTCATCCATAATATTAGGAAAATCTTTGTGTAGCAGTGTGAGTTTGTAAAAAAGAAACTGGTGTTATTCCTGGAATACTTAGCTTTCCTAAATTTTTGCCTAGAACTGGCTGCAGCATCACTCCTGCTATTTTCATGTATCGTCCCCTGCCTTTGCAAACTGAACCAGCCAGGGCAATGATCTCACAAAGATCAGAAATAGAAAAAGGAACATAAAGCCAGAAAGTCTAAAGCTGATAAGAGGAATTACGTTTTGATACTGAATGGAAACTCCCTGGTGCAAGATGAACTAGATGACCTTTAATGGTCCCTTCCAACCCAAACTAGTCTGTGATTTGATGGTTCTGTAACAAACAGCAAATATCACTCAGCTCAGCATGGACTGGCATGGTGAGGTTCCTCTGGGCTGGTCCCTGGGAGAGAGGCAGGACAGAAGGCTGTGCAAAGACAGAACTTAGTGCCTTACAAAAAAGCTGTGATCCGTTTTTAAGGAGAACTGTGCTGGACCCTTCATATTCTTTTGTCTATAAAATTTACTAAATTTTGTAATCCAAAGGTTCCTTTCACTGTTCTTGTGTATTTTCCTTCCCTTACTCCTGCAGTGATCATGTTCTGCTGCAAAAAGTGTTCAGTTTGGTATGAGTCATTTGAAATTTGTCAGTCCTGGAGTGGGCAAAAAAGAAGTGGAGAGGCACTTGAATAAGGAGAAATCGTCGTTTATAGAAATGAATAGGACATGATTAAAGCAGAGAATAAGTTCCTTTCATCTCACAGCAAATACAATATTTGTGGGATGTCAGGATTATGAATTTCTTGTGAATGACTGGAGTTCAAAATACTCCTATCTGTAATTTTGCAGCTAGTGGCACTTCAGGGTCCAAGAGTCACCAGAGAAAATTAGAGAGGGAAATAATTTCGAGAAGAAACTAAAAGTTTATTATGACACAAATCACAGTGGAGAAATGGAAGATGAATTTTGTTCTGACATGTAGTACATGCTTCAGTCTGCAAGCTAAGAAATAATAATATGAAACCTCTCTGCCTAACCTGATCTACAAATAAAATCAATTTAATTCCTCCACCTTTCCATGGAAGTAAAGAGTGAGATTATAGGCAAAATGGTAGGTGATGTCAAGGTGATATTATCAACACTGAATTTTTTTTGTTACTCACCTAAAACCAAAAAAAAAGGGAGGTCACATTTTGTCCTTTTTAATCAGTGTCCCCAGCAGATGCTTCTGTTCTTGCTCTTACAGATTATTTTATAAGAAACTGCATTTGAAAGCCCAGGATTTGACTTCTGTTTTTGTCAAATGGGACTGATAACTTCAGGTGCAAAATTGCCAACACGTGAGAGTCTGAGATGCCAGGCCTTACAGAGGCCACCAGAAAATATGAAGCATTCGGTATCTGATGAACTATCCACAAGTGCTTTTGCAGAGACTCCTAGGGTAACACATCTTGCTGTGTGTACATGAGAAAGGGAAGGGAGGAGAGAGAAAAGCCACATCACAGTTTCCTGTTCATAGGGGCAGACTGTGTAATCTCTATAGCTCAGTGCACATCTTTAAATATGAGTATTAATGAATTTGGCATTCATGTCTGCCAGTCACAAAATAGCAAGCTGCAAGCTGCTCCAAGAGTCCCTCCCTGTGCCAGGATTTTGTGGAGGTAGTCAGAACTTCACAGGATTAGACACACTGGAGAAAGTGGCTGTATTTAGTTATGTATAGTGAGTTCCCTGTTTCCTTGATTATCTAGTACATTTGCAAATAGATGTTCTGCTGAAGGCATTAATAAGTGCTATCAATAATTCCTTCAATCCATAAACTGATCACAGAGCAGGGTAAAACTGATTCCTAAATGGAAAGCACACTACATTCCAGTAGACTGGCAAACAGAACAGCAGGAGTCACTGTCCTAAGGCAAAGAAATGAATACCAGGGTCTGTCCAGAAGTTAAAACTGAGCAGGTGGAACATTTCCTAGTCATTCACAAGGAAGGAAATGGTTGCTTGGTACCCCGTGCATTTGTGAATAGTGGGAAGGTTATGGCTAGGCAGTTAAACAGGGAGAAGTGCTTTTGTGCTTTATTCTGAGTAAAACAAGAGAAACAAATTCTCAAAACACACAGATTTAGCTGGGCAGTCAGCTATGGAAGTTGTGGACATGTTTCCATTGTGCTTAGAACTTCTCTTTCTCTATGAACAGATGACACCAAGAGTTAATTTAAAACCACAATTGTTTTAATAGAATAATCACAAATCAATGTAATGATAATGGCCGCCTCTCCCATTGCATTTTTTATCAGTAGATTTCAAAGTTTATTAAAAAAAGAGGTGTTTTACTTTGGATATATTTTCAGAGAGGGAAACTGCTGCAAAAAAAGATGGAGTGACCTATCCAAATTCAGCCAGGAGGCAATTGGCTGAGTCAAGAATAGAAACCAGAGTGCCAGCCCAATGAGGAAGGCATCCCAAAACAAATGGAACCAAGCAGAAATGGGAACAAAGTCTCCGCATTTCAGTAGTAGGAAGCACCACCTACCTTATTCACCATTTCTTTAGAATATTAGCCCACACTTTTTTTTTTCTTTTAATACAAGTTAATTACTAAGCTGGCTCTGCCATTCCTCTACAGGATGAAAACAAATATTTAAACAAGCCTCTCCTGCCAACCCCACCCAACACCTACTCAGTTACAACAGATGGATGAATGCCACAGACCAGATGTCTAAATGATACCAAATTTGACACTGCACAAAAAACTGAAGCATGCTGCAGAAAAGAACCGCTCCCACGGTAACATTATTTAAATGCCAGATTGCACTGATCCCTGTTAGAAGTGATGTGCACAAGACCAGACAGCAAAGCCTGTAGTTGCTGCCACAGCTTCCCAAAATCTTTCCATCTCTTGTAATAGTCTTGCCTAAATTTTGTGGTCTTCCAAGAGTGGGAAGATTTGCAGAAAAAGGATATAGAAATACCTCGCTGGAATCCAAGAAGGATGAGATGAGTGTCTCCCCTCCTTAGAACAGTTTTGATTACACCTGTTTTTATAGTGCCTAGTAAATAGGACCACTTTAGGTGCTCCTTGATGCCCTTAGACACTGGCCTTGAAGGACAGGTGTTCTCTCTTCTGAGCAATTGTTTGTTCCTGAAAGATTAAGAGATTCAGATGTAACATGGACAGGGATGAATGTATGTGAAGAAGGTACAAAGCTTTGACATTTACATAGGTGGCACCTTCATTCAAATGGCTTATATAATGTTGTACCCATTGACTACGTTGGGTCTGAAGCAGTGTACTCTTCTGAGCAAACCTGAAGGCCTTTCATGTTGGATAGATGGCCCAGAGTTACTGGAGTTACCACGGAAATTGGTCACCCTCTGTGTCTGTATCATGGCATGATGACCAGAGTCAGGCAAGTTTCTCTAGAACTGTGGAATATCCATAGTTGGTATAGAAGAGTTCATATGAATTTCAGATGTGCCTTTGCAAGCCTAGTTTGACTTCCAGAGCACCAACCTTTGGAAACAGAAACTTGTACAGAGAGACTGGCACACTCATCTCAGAGAGTCCTGCCATGGTTTCAGCAATTCAGACAGGAAATGTGTACAAAACAGTTGTCTGACAAGAAAAGTTCTGTCAAAACTGAAGCTTTTTTCTGAAATCTTTCAGTTTTGATTAAATCCTGAAGGGGAAAAGTTTCTCAGTTAAACTGAGTGTACAAATGACCTAGAAATACCAAATCTGCTGATTTGAGCAATTACGTAGGAAGGCCTGAACATCTGGAAGCTGTATGAGAGGTCCTCCCCTAAGAACTTAGAATGGTTTTCCTTTTGTCCTAATGGGCATTTGAAACCGCAAAAATACATTTCCCAGATATTTACTTATAACTGTCATATTGTCCCTGTGCTGAAAGAAGTATTTTGCATACAGGAAAGGAAGTCCAGAGAGATCATGAATAAAACTGTCTTACTAATTTTAAGTTTGAAATGCTGAATTTCTATCTTTTTCAGAATATTTAGCATTTTTGGAGCAATCTGCCCCAGTTTCATGCAATGAGCTCCTAACTCTCACAAATGAGATCCCAAGTGGTTATAGTCAGGTACCCACAGCATAAAAAAAGAGGGTCTTGGTGCCCACTTCGTTTTGTTTAGGTGACTAGTCCAGTATCCTAACATAGGAACTTTGTGGCAGAGCCAGGGATATAATCAAAGCATGTATGTTCAGCTCCAGGCAAATCTGCAGACAAACTGTCAGACTACAGATTCCTATTCAATGAGTTGCATCCATCCTGGGCACTGAATGGGGCAAAGGCCCTCTAGAAAAAAGGAGAATATGATTAGATCATTAAGTGCAAAAGAAAATGTGGCAGTAGGAGAAGCAGCATAGGCATGTTGGCTTTAAACTAATTATGGGGAAATGGTTTTATTGTAGATGTGGCTGTATGGAAGACTTCAGTATTAGGTGACTTGTATTAATGTCACACCTTTAAATTGTTGAGCAAGCTTACCATATTCTCTTTGGTGCCCACAAACTTTCAGCAGCATAAGAGAGTCAGAATTCATCTTCAGATCAAAGCTTAATGTTCCTGCTGCCTTATCACGTTCTCTTTATTTTCAGCTCATGCGTAGGATCACATAAGGCAAGCATGGCCTGAAATACCAAGGCACAACATGTAAATGATGGCTGGTTCTTGGCAGCAAAGTCAGGAATTATATACAATATTCTGTAAAATCTTTGCTTTTTATCACTATGTAATCTAAAAGAATATAATCTGTCTCAAAATCCCTACAGTATATCTGTGTATCCCTGCATTTTTGAGAAATCCTGATACTATGTCCATAAGGCACAAAAAGTTAATTCATGTTAATCATTAACTGACTCCAGAACAATAACATGTGAATGCAAAGTTTTTTTGGATATTGGACCTCATTATTATGTTCCTGTTGGAGCAGTGATCTCACCATTTTGGCTTGTACTGCATCAACACTGTCTAACACTGTAGAAATGAAGATATCAGTGATTTTTATACATGGATATTGAATTCTGTGCGCTTTAGTAAAGTTTTTTTATGTCACACAATTTTGTAAGACAAAAGTTTGCAGCATGTCAGCCTAATTCCTAAGCTGGAAGGCAGTTTCCATGATCCAACCAAAACCAAAGAGGTGATGCCCACTTGTAGCTGCACAGCAACTGGGTGGTGGGGTTTGCATCAGAGAGGTGGCTTGTGTAGGCCAACTTCACAGCAATGCAACTGTGCTAACAGTGAGGAGACTCTATCAGTACAGTTGTTGATCAAAATAAAATGAAAACTTTTCCATTAATCAGTCACATTAGTAAAACTGGAAAGGGTAGACAAGCCCTGATATAGTAAAGGAAGCTTAGTAACAGAGGATAGCAAGGGACCTGGAAGGTCTTTTAGAGTTCCGTAGTTATCATTTTGTACTAGTTGATTAGCACTGTAACTTGCAATAAATATTTTCTTTATGACAATTATGTTTGACAAAGTGTTGGAGAGAACAAGGGAAAGTAAAGAAGAGCACCAAGCAATTCTCCAGGTCATGATGGTACAGGTTAAAAGAGAGGGCAGAGGAGGAGGTCTGAAAATAAATAAGAGGAAGGAAATACAATGGAAGTGTGAGGCAGAAGATAGCAAATCAGGGAGTTACCTGACAGCTGGGGTAGTTGAGAAGTGCCAGATAAGTGTCTCTGGACTGCTTTGAGTTCCCAGTGGAGCCCCTAATTAAGGGTGCAAATCAGAGTTTGAAATGTTTTCCATCAATGCACTTTCCATCCCACAGTCTGTCCCCAGAGCCAGTTATCTACCCCCAGCCACCCAACAGCCCTTCATGAACCCTGGTAGATGGCAAGGGAAAGGAGCATCTGAGGCCATGTTTTCTGTGGCTCAGAAGACTGATTTCCCTTCATTTAAGGATTTATGTTTCTCACAGTTCTAAGGATGACTGCTCAAATGTTCTTAATCGTGTGTGTACTTGCCTGATGGGAAATGTGCAGGAGCATTTGGGGACTGTGGCTTTGGTACATGGCAAATGGCAATTAACAGAACAAACTCTGCCTCTAGCAAATTGACCTTGCCCAGAATTCTAGAGGGTTTGGGGTTTTTTGTTTGTTTGTTTGAGGTTTTTTGCTAGTTTTATTTTGAAGTGATTTTATTTGCTAAAATGCAGGAAATGGAGGTTATAATTTCAAAATGTTTGCATGGATGGAGTCTTTCCTGCCACATGCAGTTATTTTTCAGCCCTCCTTTCCCAATTCTGTTTGCCTAGGCATTGGCCTGCATCCTTTCGTGTGTATTGCCTCTGATGTCTGACTCATTATGGCAACAGAAATGTTGATGCCAGACCCAGAAGCAGTACTTAAAAACCTGCTATTCTCTCCCCTTCAAGCTCAAAGCTAACCTAGTTTGTGGCAAATGAATGAAATGCAATCATTTGGCACCTTGTCCATGCATCAGTTTAGAAACATAGGACCTTTCTCCTCTGCTTTTCTGTGTCTTTTTCTCTTTGACCAGGCTGTCATAAAGACCAGTAACTCTATGTGTAGAGTTTAATGCTTGGTAATGAAATTAGTAGTTTATTGTGTTATTTCTTGGGTCACCCTCCCAGTATGTTTCCCAGTACCTCATATCCAGGAATGAAGAGATTCCTGTATTTCAAAGGGAAAAACAATCATCCTTAGCCTTTATATTCCTGGTAAAGGATAAATGGATAGAGCAGTAGGAGAAGGTAGAACAGGACTTGAAAATTATTGCAATCTGAAAACTCAAAGCCAGAAGTTAAATGAATACTCCCAAATACACTGTTTAAAAAATAATCTGGGCTTTTTCTCTTTTCTTCATGCTTTGTTTTGAAATGTCATGTGGTCATGAATACTTGAGGTCAGCAAAGACCAGGCACTGTTTTACCCAAACACTAGCAAGAACACGTGGCTGAAATCATGGAGATTTCCCCCCACACATGGCTGGTGAGATCAATACTGGCAGGACTGCAGTGCTTGGTGCCACCTTGAGTAGAGCATCACAGTTGTTTGCCACCATGTGCCCAAGATGAGGAGCTGGAACATTCTGAAGAGGCAGGCAGGGTTACACAAAAAGGAAGGAACTTAGAGAAAGAGGGGGAGGATCATTCTGTCTTTCCCACAGATATTACCACTGTTTGTTCAGCTGTTTGTGTGGCCCCATAGGAACAACAAAGCAGCCAGGGATTCTCCCGAAGAAGTGTGGGAAGTGTGTGACTATATCCTGAGATGTAATCACAGCTCAGAGAGGAAGAGGTTTTTCTTTTCTGCTTTGGAGCTGACAGCCATGCAGTGTTTTTCGTGCTGGTTTCCTAGGGATTACAAACAAGAAGAGATAAAGCAGAAGAAGGAGACTGTAGAGATGTTCAGGGTAGCTGTCCTTATCAACTTAGTGTATTTTCTTCACTACTTTTTCCTGTCGTTCATCTTCCCAATGCCCACTAACAGAAATCTAGGAAACAGTTAAGGCAGCTGGGCATGTAACTCTGCTCATTCCCAAAGGTGGTGAAGGAGAGGGTATGTGTGGAAGAAAACATGACAGGACTTCAAGAGAGTGGAGGATGGATGAGGAGAGGAAACATTGTCCAAGGTGAGACTGATGTGCAGCATTTCCATTACTTGGGTGTGATGGAGAATGGAAAAGCTAAAAACTAGGGACTTCCTCATAGAGGAATAATAGCAGAAAGAAAGGTACCAGCCCTAGGACATTTATCAGCTAGTTTTACCAGCTCAAGTCTGGACTGCCAAGAGTGGCATCAAAGATAAATATCTCACAGTTTCTTTTTAATTGGAGTGAACAAAGGAAAACTAGAATATTTTGTACCCTTTTGGGGGTTGTGAAACTGGCAAATGCGAGAACCCTTGGTCTGCTTTAAAACCCAACTTTTTTTCCACTTTCAGCCACCTTTGGGGTAAACTGACCCTGTCTGCCAAAGGTAACTACAAGATATGTGTTGCTTGGCACCACTGTCTAGAGTCCTTATCAGTGTCCCAGGAGAAATCCTCTCATGCCTCTGCAGGCACAGCAAATTTACTTAGGCTTTGCCAGTGACTCCAGGAGTTTGACTTGAGAGAAGGTTGCCTGAGGTTTTGAAGAGAGCTGACCTAAGGCTCTAGCAACACAGAAGCTGCTGAGTGCAACAGATTGCCTTGAACAAATCAGCTCTGGCGCCAGTTCTATGTCACCTGTGCCAGAGCTCTACAAAAAGAGCCTTGCTCCTGCTGCTGCCTTTATCAAGGGAGAATCATTGCTGGGAGGGAAAAGAGTCAGATCTCACTTATTGTCAGCTGTGGGATGAAGGAAATCTGGTTTTACAGCATCCTTTTTGTGTCTCTGTCCCTGCCCCTCTTTGTGTCAAATGTGCTCTTGCCCTGAACCTTGTCTACCACTGCCCTTCCCTAGGACAGCAGAATTGAAATTGAGCTGTGCTACTGAGGATCACTCACCTGTTTTGGGTATAGAGCTCATGAATATGCCTGTATGTGCCAAAGGATCATAGATGGATCAGGGCTATAGGAATGCTCCCACAGTGACTCTATCCACTGGATCAGCTAATGGGAGGAAACTGCAGGTAGGCAGACCACATCTTCCTCCATTAAATTCTCCTCTCAGCAAAGTTTAAGATGAATTGGACACAGCTTGACAACAGAATGGCTTTAGGGCCATAAGGGTTTGGCTACCTGCCAACAATCTTAGAGGGTACACACAACAATCTTAGAAGGATTGTTGGAGGAAAGCACAACTTGAGGGGGATTCATTTCAGAACCATTTCATGTTTGTTTGCAGTCCAGCCCCTCATCTTCTCATGTCATTCACTGTTCTTCCATCTTATTTGGCTTGGTTAACCCGGTCCAGCCCTGACATCCTGATGTCAAATCTTCTCTGATACAGCTACTCTAGTGGTTCAAAAGAAGCAAGACAGGATGCTGATTGAGGAAAGAGCCATCTGTTTGGTCTGGATTTCTGGTTTGGGGTTTTTTTTCCTTTTTTGGGAGCATGGAAGGTCTTTAATGAAGAGGAATGTCAATGGTGAAATTTTATTTCTATCTGTTATGACTTTGCATGTTATCATGTGTCAGACTGGTTTGTCATGAGTCCAAGATGAGTTCCCCTCAATATTGCTGGTTTTGCAAATGTAGTGGTAGATTTTCTAGAATTCCTGATCTCTCCTAGAAAATCTTCATGACCCTGAGCTCTGTATTAACAAGGGAACATTAAGGTCTCACATATATCATTGAGGCACAGCAGCAGTCTTGACATCCATGCTGTTTACTGAGAATGTCCTTTAAAAATATAGTAAGTTGAATGATGGTTGACTACACAGAGCAAGGGGGCTTTGTATTTCTTCCATGAGGAAAATCCATGAGCCAAATGCGTGATGCAGATTATTCTACTGGAAACTTTTTAGCTCTTGTGCCCAGATTACTAATATTTCCCCCCAAGGTGTATACATTTTCAGCAAGCACAAATAGAGTGGCATGGATCACCAGAAGCTCTCAGATGACTGCAAACAGCTGAGACTGAGTTCTCTTTTTCCCAATCTATTTGCTAAGCCTTACTCTGTTGGCAGATTCAACAGTGTCAACCCAGGCAGCGTCAGCCCAGAACAGGGATGTTCTTCATGCTTGGATGCAAAAAGAACAGGTGTAACCAGTGGTCTTACATTCAGGGGTTTCTATTTTCTTGCTTTTAAGGTATTTCTCAAAGTACTTTGCAGGATTAAGTAATAGGTGCTTTGTAGTAATAGGGAATTTCCACATGACAGATGTTTCCTCTCCATTATCCAGCAAAGTGTCTTCAAACTGGTTATGCCAATACAATACAATCACTGCCCATTTCTGCATACTGTTTTGTGATTCAGTGGCATTGTACACACACTGGAGAGATACACTCTTTTAGTACTGTGTAAAACTCTTGTGTCATTGAAGCCAAAAGTTTTATTAACTGTTTTTGTTTCCACACTAACATTAGTCTGTTTTCAGCTTAAGTGATTTTTGCTTTGGTTTGTTTTTGTTGTTTCCCTAGTTGAAAACTTATCTGAAGTTGTAGAACATTCACAACATTTTCTGTTTCTTTCATGTCCTTCCTGCAAAACAGAAGAAATTGAGAGGAATTGTTCTCTGAGGTTAAAATGAAGGGCAAGCCTTTCATACAGGCAAGCTATTGCTTGCCTACTGCCTATTAAAATAGTCATTTATACATAGGACTTTGAGAAAGTACTAGTCTAGGGCCAATATTTACCATGTTTCATTAAAAAATGTATTATTACTGATGTCCTGTGTGGAGGAGACTTGCCTAATACAACTACCACAATGCTTATGTTCAAATTATTATGAAAAATATTGGTTTACTTTTCTGAAGCTTTCAGAGGGTGAAAGATCTTCTTATTTCATTATTTCAAAATTCATCTATTGACCAGCAGATAAAAGGTAAAAACAGTATAAGCTTTCAGGTATTATGAACTATCAAAAAATACTGAAAAAGTACTGAGTTTAGGTATGTTTGTTGTTTTAACAACAGTCACCCAGCTCTAGATAAAGAGGTCTTTCTAGATAAAGATGGTCCTTCAGAAAGCATGCACAAAACCAAAATTCAGCATCTTCTTCCTCTGAGCAGGACAGAGAAGTGGAGTAGTGCCATTTGTCCATGGGATTAGGGAGAACTTTCATAAAAATTCAGAGTTTGTGGCCAGAAAATATGAAGAAATGAAGACCTGACAGAATTCCCCAAACTCAGGATTGTTTGTAGTTTCTGTGTGTTACTGGTGCTGCTGATGAGGGCTGGAATTCTCAACATGACTTTCTAAAACTGTACCAGGCTTCTTGGACCTCACAGAGCTAAAAAGCCAGGTACCCCTGCAAGGGTCAAACTTGTTCTGTTGAGCAGACAAAAATCCTCTGGGCTTGTATTCTCCATACAACGTTTCAGCAACCCCAGTAAGTAAGAATGATTATAAAAGTCCTAGGTGGACAGGCTAGTCCATGACCACCCCATGATGTATTTCTGTCATAACATAGCATCAGAACAACTTTCCCATATGATTTTGGATATGTCAAAGCCAGGAAGCACATCAGGAAGGTTCAAGCAGATTTCCTATCTGTGGATGCTAATTACTGCTGCTGATCTCAGTAAGACATCAGGATTTTTCTGGTTTATTCAGCAGTATCTGGGGTTCTCTCTAGTCGGCCCTAAGTAACCCAGGCAGTAGTGGCCAAACTGGAATAGAAGCCAAAATCCTATCCTGCTCTGTTTGGGATCTGACAAACTCATTTGAAGCAATGGGTTAACAAAATGAATGTATAACTTCCTTTCAGATAGAGTGCCTACCCCCAAAAAAACATTACAAATTGTTCTGGATACTTTGATCCCTTTAGCTTCACAAACAAATCTCCTGTTATTCTGCCTCTCCACTTCACATATGACTGAGATTCCTAAGTTCTTAAACACCACTACTTTCTGATGGAATAAATGAAGTTCTTTGGGAATATTACTAAACATTTTAATGTAAGCCAAGCCCAGTATATCCTGCTGGACAAAAGAAAAGCTTTAAAATTTGGGAACTCCATTGAAAATAGAAGAACTAAGCTGATTAAATGCTCTGTCTAGAGTTGCGCAGAACAATCCAAGTGTAACTGCTGAAAATGCAGAGAAATAGTGGGAGATTTTGGTAAAGTATCCAGAAAGTCACATCTAGCTAGTTTTAGAGGAAAAGAAGTTTGTATTACAGAAAATGTAGAGCACAGAAAAAATGTATTTCCCTTCACTCTTCTACTATGTGCCAGAAAGACCAAGGGTCAGCTGTTCAGAAGAACACTGTGTTCACTAACTCTAATTTAATTATCTACATTAGCAGCCATGTTTGCAAATGGCTAAGCACCAAGCAGCTCCCATGGAAACCGTATCACGTGCAAGCCTGTTTAAAAGTACAGCTGGCTTAAATACCTGTACAACAATTTTTGAATGCAAAAACCTTCTAATAATCAGAACAGTTTTTCATTCCGAGAACTTGAAATCTGGATATGGATTTCTTGAAGTAGTGCTTGGTGATCCTTTGACTGTAAACATATTTCCAAAGAGGTAGCAAAAATGGCTTGTGTATGATATGAACAGTGATTTTTTTTAATAAAGAAATTGTGTGAAGTAAAGAAGTCAGTAGAGACTTGTTCCAGAAAACCAATTCAAGTTGCCAGCTCAGTTCTCAGAGGCAAGTTTATCTGGGAAATCCCAGGAATTCCAACCGCCAGTCTTCAGAATAAATTCTTAATCTTATCTTAAAAATGACAGGGATTTCTTCTTCTTAAAGTTATAAGATTGGTTCTCCACCTGATCTCCAATTTTTACAGAGGAGTAATTAAACGTTTCAGAGTTGTCTTCCAAAGACTAATTTTCACCCCTTTGTTCCAGCATATGGAGGAGGAAACTCCAAACTCACAAAGTATCATGAGACTGTGAGATTTGGCAACCCTGTTATCAAGATGCTACTGTCAAGGCCAAATCCGTAGGAATGACCTTGAAAGAAAGGCCCTATTATCTTTCACCAGCTCTTCAAACTATCCATCCCCCAAGAAACTCACAATTGGAATAGGAAGCTGGGCTCTTTGGAAAGAGATTAAATTGTTCACAGCTGCCTGGGAATTAACAAACTTCCCCTTCTTTAGGATGGAATGCAGAATATTTCTGAGCCAGGTGGAAGATACCATGTGAGGTTCTTCTAGGACCTGGAGTTGGCACAAAGAACAACATTTTCAAGTCTGCACATATATCTGAGTTACCAGGGCTCAATAATAATTTTCTGGCAGATTAGTCCTGCCCTACAGCAGGTTTCTGTGATCACTAAAGCCAGAATGAAAGCAATGGGTCTGGATTTCACACTTTATATCCTTCTACACTGAAGCTTTGATTTTAAAAACTGCCTTTTTTTTTGTGTGTGTGTGTGTGTGCTTTGACACCAATCTGCAAGAATGAGTCTGACAATTCAGAGGTAAACACCAGAGTAAACTGTAGGGACAAGTCCCTTATAGGCCAAGTGACACACTCATGACTTAGAGGAAATTATTCAGAATAACTTGATAAACCTTTGCCAAGATTGCTAATGGAGAGATCATGCACTGCAAATTGCAAATGTGACCTTGCTTTGTCCACGGCAAAAGAAGAGCTTATAATTTATTTCTTGCTTATTTTAACAATGCTCATTACTCCTAAAAGCAGGATCTTTACTAGTAAATAACTACCTGCTTGTAATTACTCAGTCCATGAATGTGCAAAGTATTGGCTTGAATATTTTTTTAATTATTTTTATTTATTTGATGATACTTATAGTTCTGTAAAAAGAAGCTGAATTTTGGCCTTAATCTTCAAATAGGAAAGCTGACTCAAGCCCAGCTTAACCTTTCGTGGATAGAAAAAGGCAAAGCTATTCAAAACACAGTACAACTCATGGATGGACAAAAAACTTTTGTACTTAAGCATTCTCAACAGTTGCAGAAGTGGCTTGTTGGGGTTTTTTTTACACCAAACTCTAACAAAATATTGATGCTTACCAGCTTTGAGAAAGTATTTTTAATCTGTTTTGTTATTTGATGCTGGAAAAACAAGAGAGATATATCCAAATGCATGCAGCCTTTTTCACTAAACTTTTTAAATTTGCTTTATATTTTTTCTGAATGCTTTCAGTTCTTCTAGTTTTCCAGGCTTTACCCTCTATAACTTAAAATACAGCAAAATACAGGTGCAAACTGCAAAGAGACCTGAAAGGTCCTTCATGGCCCCTGGCTTTAAACCTCAGATGAAAATCCTGACAATATCCTGGAGCTTTTTCCCCAGTTTTTACGTGAAGTCAGATACAGTGGCAACATTTACTTCATCCAAGTGCTTTTGCATAAAGGGCTTCCCTTATTTTTTAATATTCTGCCACATGTTATACCACTTTTTTCTTGGTATGAATCAAGTCATGCTTATAAGGTGGTGGGGGCTGGCAGTAAACATGCTATACTTTTTTAATCCCTGTACTCTTCTTTCATAAGACTGATGAATTTGTTCCCTTCTATTCAAATGCTGCTTTACAAGTTAGTGTAACTTACAGTTCAACAGCAATGGAAAGGTGGGTCTGGGTGACAGCCTGAGTGGGGCTCTGACCCTGTTTACCAGTACCACCCTCTGTGGGCTTCCTTTGAATGCACACAATTTTAAAGTTGCTTAAACTGTGTTTGTGTCAACCCAGCTGAGATAACTCAATTGAGAAAAGAAAATCCAAGAAGACAGACCATTGGTGCTGGGGTTTTTGCTACATAAATACCTGAAAGGGAATTTCCAAATTCATGATGACACAGACATAATACTGGTGGAAAGGGGGAATAATCAGTTTATTTCAGTCACTAAGTCAAAACAAAAGTATGTTGACAGTGAATTCATGGTATAAAGAGGCTTTAAAGTCACTAGTCAACAGTCAGAGGAAGATTCCCTTTTCCAGGCTGGGCTGAAGGCCAGCTGTTGCCCTTGAGGACCCTGAGCTCTGAGAAAAGCCTGGTATGAATAAGTTGTGTAGGGTGAAAAGCCTATCCCTGGCCCTGCGTGGGAATCAGTGCTCAGCACACCTGATGGCACCACAGAAACTTGGGGTCATGCAATGAGGATGGTAGAAGGAACCAAAATAAAATCCATACAGTACAGAAATGTGTTGGAAAGTGCACTTCTTCAGAGTCTCATGACATTACATTTTTGTTTGGATTCAGTTTTTTTCTTCCTTTTCTCTTAAAGGAACATTTAAGGAGGTCTCTTAGCCAGACCGTGTTGTCGTATAACCAGTCATCCCTCTCTGCATTTCTAGACCTCATCCAGTCCAGTGTGACTTCCAGCCTGAACTTTTAGCTCAAAAGAAGCTTTTATTGTAAGATTATGATCAGTAAATAGGATCTCAAGAACTCCATATTTGATACAGCATTAAGTTATGCTCTTTACATAGTACTAAAAACACTGTGTGAAGTGAAAACTTGTAGTTAGACCTAGAATACCTATAACAAGGCTTTATGTTTTCACAGGGATCTCTCTCCTTGGAGTTCCCTTTCTTGACTTGCTGGCTTGGTCCTTCTAAATTTCCCTCACCTCCATGTGGAATTTATAAACTCAATTGAGAAGAAATAAAAAACAACCAATTATCAGCCTGGGTGGAAAGAACTCTTTCCCTCCATGGAAAATAAACTTTATGCCACTAACACACTGGGTTGCTTGGTGTCAGTAGTTCACAGAAATGATCAGACAACTGCTAGAGCAGTATATAACCAGCTACCACTGTGCCACACAGACCAGGCAATTTGTTTCATGTGCCCTCACCACCACAGAACTAAAGACAAATATAAACTGAAATCTAAAATACAACTAAATAAAAATATTAATGTATCTCCTGACAACTTATCTCCAGCACACTTTAAAAGACCCTTAAAACCTTTACACAGCACAATGTAATTTATTACCTCCCTCTCTCCAAGCTGTCTGACAACATAACTCTTTTACATTTTTGGAAGCAAAAATGCTCCAGCTGCTTGACACTGAAAACAATGGTGATTCACGAAGTCTTGCCTTTTTTATTTGCCAGGCACTGAAGGTGTGCTTTCATACAAAACCTGATGACTCAGGTTTTCTCTGGTTTATTTTGAAAACAGAGCAATTGGGAAACAAAGTGTGGCCTTG
This sequence comes from Sclerurus mexicanus, assembly GCA_013396755.1. Taxonomy (NCBI): domain Eukaryota; kingdom Metazoa; phylum Chordata; class Aves; order Passeriformes; family Furnariidae; genus Sclerurus; species Sclerurus mexicanus. The sequence continues at coordinate 913,522 of VWZF01000813.1, forward strand.
GCAGCAAAAATATTGGTTTTGTTAAAAAAATATAATACAAAAAATAGCAGTCAAGTGAGTAATGGCAAATACCTGCAGGAAAAAAAATAGGAGCGTACTTAGGAAATATGCTTTCGATTGCCACTGTGGAGCTTTGCAAGGGGGCTGGTATGATGGTTGCCTTCACATTTCACAACATTTTGGTAGTAGCTGGTGCTTTGATATGCGCAACTACTGCTAACATTTCATAATATGACAATCTAGGAGGTGAAATAGCTTTTGTGTTTTAAAATTCATTAAGAACAGCTGCAACTTAGCGCTGATGGATACATCCTCATTTTACTAAATCAATGTCTCCTTTGTTGAGTTATATGAAGCTGTTTCATTGCCACTCAGTCAGGAGATGCTAAAAAAAAAAAAAAGAAAAAAGAAAAAGTATTCAAAATAAAGGAGATTTAAAATCAATAATAGCACATTATATGTCAGCATTTGCTGTCACTAATATGAGGAAGTAATGAAACAAGTAGAACTATCACATGCATAAGTAAAAGAGTAAAATAAAAATGGAATTAACCTTTGAAAAGACAGTTCTGAAGTGCTAGAAAACCTTATCTCAAAACTGCATGTTTCTGGGTGGAAGAAAGATTTCTAGGACATGCTTTTTCCCTAAGTGAATTTTCCAAGAGTCCTAAGTGTTATTTGCCTTCTAGTTCTGTAGTGTCAATATGGATTTCTCATACTAATTTCCACATAGCTTGCCTCTAAATTGAAAACATCTTGTGTTTAGAAAATATATTAAGACATTTTAAGAACATGTTTATTGCTTTTAAACTAAAAGTGTACATGAAGAAAAAGTTACTTTCTTAAAAAGATGCCAGGTGGTCAGTCTTAGGGTTAACCCATAAGCTTGTTTAAAGCACTGTTTTTTAAAAAATCTTATCTAGGTGCCTAGACTGAATCCTGAGAAGCAATGTGCCCAATGGATTTTCTTTCTTGTGTTTTTTGGGGAATATTTCAGTTTAGTTCCTAGTAAAGCCTCATGATGAAACACCTACCAAGACACACCAAACCATGAAGGTTTGGGTGGCTGTAAGTGACCCACTTACATAGGCTACGGGAGAAGTAGACTGTGTTAGTCTGAAGGAGAATTAGGCTGTGGAAAGCTTTAGCACAATAGCCGGATTGTCAAAGAACACAATTCTAGCAAACTCTCTACTTGCCAGGAGCGAGGCCAGGGGGAAGAGTATCTTAAAAAAGAAGTGAGGAAAGACCTGAAACTATTTGCTAATGCGGTAACAAGCACTACCTTTATTGTAAACTAACTGACTCATGGAGAAGGTTTTTTCATTTTGTGTTTAACCTGGCATGCTAATTCTGTAGCATATGAACAGGTCTCCAAGTATACACAAGGAAGGCTGTTTTGTTTCTCCTGTAGTCCATTCTTAGTGTTCTGTGGGTGTTACGTCTTCCTTACTGACAGCAGTAATAAAATGTGTTCTCCAAATGCAGACAGGACCTATATGAGAATCAGCCTCAAACCCTGAGTCCTAGGGGAGAATGCAGAATTCTTTCTATGCCTGCATGGAGCTCTCGGCAGGATAAACCTCTGATTAGTGATGTGGAGGGTGGAGTGGATGTAAATTTAATGTTATATGCCAACTCACATTAGACAACCTTGCACAACTCTGGCAGTTTTGGAATGCAGTTCAATTACCTTATCTAGCTTAAAAGCTTGAACAATAGGATTTAAACTTCTGGAATACAACTAATTAGGCTAAATGTTATTTTTAGGAATGTAGACAGATAGCCAAGCTAACATATATGTGATTAACTTACATGTATACATATAGGTTATACAGGTATATACCCTCTGCATGTGTTTTCCCAATTATGGGCACCTGCAGCACTCTAAACACCTCACTTGCTACTCTCTGAATTCCCCCTGGCTGCTGAGGTGCTTCCAGTTGATGTGTGTAATATGGATGCTCCGTATACGTTTTTCCCCTGCAACCTCACTGTGAGTCCTTTATGTCCTTTATACTTACTATTAGTATACTGGGCAGCATATTCATCTCCAAGTCTGTCAACACAGTTCACCTCCTGTAATCAGAAAATGGTGATTAAATGAACATCCAAGTACAGAAGCTGTCAACCTGGTGTTCATCTTTTCAAAGTTAAAAAAATATTCAACCATCATTTGCACTCATATGGCTCTGAAAAGGTCTTTAAAAAAAGTGGCTTCATCTCTTTTGCAATATTTAGGCAGAATCAAGAGCAAAGGTGAATACCAGTCATGTAATTTTTAGCATTTATGGAAACAGTAATAAAAAAATATCTCTGTAGAAAAGGTGTGTGCTGCAAAACCTGCAGTTCTCTGTCTTCTAGGATGGGTTGTAATAGCCCCTAAAAGGATCTTGTCTGGGGCTTTTAGATTTTAACCACAAGGTCTTTTTTTCTTTTAGCTATCTGTTTCAGCATCTGGTCCATCTCATGGGAAGGTCTGTGAGACTGTTTCAGGATTCAGTTGCAGATAGAGTATGACAGGAGGAAAAAAACCCCTTATTTATATCCTCTTTACATGCATAGGAAAACAAAATCTCCAGAATTTTATATATGTGGCATAAATATCCCCCCTAAGAGGGAACATGATCCACTCCCAAACTACGGAGCGAGCACAACTTCTGTAGTGTGTGCAACAACTTTGACCTCCTTTTAATTACTCCAGTCTTACATCAATATAACAGTGCCGGGTTTCTCTTCAATTATTTCCCGGGAGTGGCAGACTCTCTTCCCGCAGTGCTTATTTATTTCGAATTGGCCTAATTTGCTCAGCGATTTGGGCATCGCTTCTTTGGGATCCCACGTTTCTCCGGACGGCGAGAGCCGGGGCTGCCCCGGGCGTCCCGTCCGCGGGTCTCTGCCCCGGGGCTCTGCCCCGGGGCTCGGCGCTGCCCAGCGCCGCAGACACCGAGCCCCCTGTCAAGGGAAGGGACCGCTGCGGCCGGGGCCCGGCGCTGAGCAATTGCCTACGGATGAGTAAGCAGCAAATGTGGTAACTCAGGCCAGCAGCTCTACAATTAGGGTTATAATTTCAGGTGTAGCCAGCAGTCGTAATGAATACTTATTTCAACGTACTAAATAAAAGAAATCGCCCGGCTAAGTGGCACGGGGAGCTCTGTGGGGTAGTTTGGTTTGGGTAGCGCGGGTGCTACCGGCAGGGAGCCGCCTCGTCCCCTCCTGTCCCGTCCCGAGTAGGACAGGCTCCTTCTCCCTGTGGTGCGCGGCCGTAGGCTTATGCCCTGCCTTATGTTCCTGCCCTCGCCCAGCCCGGCCAAGGACCCTTCCCGGGAAGGAAGGGTAAGGCAGTGTGCTTTAGCAGCTGGCTCCCCCGGGCAATAGCTGGGCGGCGGTCCGGAGCACACGGGGCGGGGGGCGCCGAGCCGGCGTGGGGCAGGGCTGAGCCAGGGCTCCGCGCCCCCCGCCCGCGCCGGGCTGCTCCGGGGCTCCCCTCTGCCACAGCCCCCGCGAAGTGGCCTTAGTGGGTCCGGCAGCTCCGCGCCCCTGCGCGGTTGCGGGAGTCCCCTCGGGTTTTGCTCCGTCGCTGAGCAGGGCAGGCGAGAGGAACCCGGGCACACTGGGAGGCAGCGGCGGCGCGGGGAGGGCCAGGGCCCTGCGGCTGCCCTGAGGTCTGCAGCCCCGGCGAGCGAGAGGGCGGCCCGGAGCGCCCGTCAGCCCCCGAGTCCTTATTTCTCCCTCTCCGCAGCCAGCCTCGCCGGCGCTCCCGCAAGCCAAGCGAGTGTCGCGGCTCCCAACTGGCTCTTCCCGGGCGGACTCCAAGCCGCACGGATGCAAAGCCCCGAGCGTCCGCCTCCTCCCGAGCCCCTCGACCGCAATCCAGGCGCCCGGCTAAAGGTGCGAGGTCGGCGGCAGGCGATGCCGCGGCGGTGCGACAGGCGGGGAGCGGGGCCAGGTCCTCCGCCCGCTCCCCGGCAGCATCCTATCGAGGTCTGAGCCGTGCTGCGGACAAGCACAGCTTGAGTCTTTCGGGCGGTTTTGTTTTTTTGTTTTTGTTGTTGTTTTGTTTCTCCTGTTTGGGTTTTTCGTTTGGTTGGTTGGTTTTTGTTTGGGTTTTCTTTTGTTTATGTTTGTTTCGAAGTTACTGTGGAACGAGGAGGTGCGAGGCTGCTCGGTGGCGGTCCATCCCTGCCGAAAGAGCCGCTGCACGCACGGAGCGCTTTCTGTTTCGGGAATGGGGAGGTGGGACGGGCGCCGGGGGTGGCTGAGGAGCCTGCGGGCAGGGGCGCACCTGCCCGGCGGTCCCAGTCCCACGCCCGGCGCCCGCCAGCGTTGCTCGACGGGACGGACCCGAGGGGAGCGGCGGGCGCGG
>VWZF01000813.1:918247-1086487 GCA_013396755.1 Sclerurus mexicanus
CCTTCTACGCTGAGGCGCGCTCCAAGAGCGGGCAGCTCTACTCCAAGTCCTCCCTTATCAGCATCCGCAGCTCCCTCAACCGCTACCTCAACGAGCCGCCCTACTGCCGCACCCTCGACCTCACCAAGGACCCCGAGCTCCGCGCCGCCAACCTCACCCTGGCCGCTGTCATCCGCAAGCTGGAGGAGCAGGGCGCCGGGCCGGTGGTACAGAAGCAGGCCATCACCCGCGCCGACCTCCGCAAGCTCTACACGTGCAGCGTCTTCAGCACCCAGAGCCCCTTTGGGCTCCTCAACAAGGTGTGGTTTGAGACCTGCATGTACTTCTGCACCCGGGGCCGGGAGAACCAGCGGGAGCTGGAGGAGGACTCCTTTGGGCTGGCTGTGGATGAGGACGGACGCAAGTTCGTCTACTTCAAGGCGCTGGGGCCCTACCACAAGTCACGCTCATCCTCCTGGAGCAAGAAGCGGGCGGAGAGCAGCGATGAGGAGAACCTGCCCCGCATGTATGAGACTGGCACAGAGTTCTGCCCCTATGCCAGCTTTGTCAAGTACCTCTCCAAGCGCAACCCCCTCTGCAAGGCCTTCTTCCAGCGCCCACGGGACCACTGCAGTGAGGGTGACATCACCTGGTACGAAAACAAGGCCATTGGGAAGAACCTCCTGGGTACCCGCATGCAGATGCTCTCCAAGGCGGCCAAGCTCTCCAAGACTTACACCAACCACTGCATTGGTGCTGTCTCCATTGCCACCCTCAACAGTATCGCTGGCATTGGCACCAAGCTGGGAGGACTGCAGCCACCCCACCACCATCCCCCTCCCCACCACCACCACCACCACCTCCTCCACCACCCCGCTGGCGGGGGCTGCTACACCCCTTCTGCCCTCAATGGTGGACCACGGCCCCGGCCGCCCACTGCCAACCCTTATGTGCTGCCCAAAGATGGTGATGCTGCGCCAGTGAAAGCAGAAGTGGCCGCGGTGGCCCCGGCCAAGCGGGCGCTCTACGAGGCAGTGTTCCCAGCAGGGGCTGCGGCCGGTGGTGACGCGTGCGGGCCCTCTGCCTCCCCCAAAAGACTCTGCCGCCGCCCCGCTGAGCCCCTGGATGCCGCTGCACCTGCCGTGGTGGTGGTCTCAGTGAAACATGACCCCTTGCCTCACCTCCTCCCCGAAGCAAATGGGCACAGAAGCACCACCTCACCCACAGTAGTTTCACCTGCTATTGTTTCCCCCACACAGGTAATCGGAAAAAGAAAAAAAAGGAAAAAAAAAACCAACCAACAAACCAGTGGCAATCCCTCACCCTGTCCCACATAGTCCGCACTGCCCCCTTCCTTTCTTCCCCAAGGCTGGGCACTGATGCACACTGCCAGCCCTGGGGTGGCTCCTGGGGTCACTCTCTCTCATCAGGCACCCAAAGAGCCCGGATGCGAGTTATCCAACTTACTTGCCCTTCAATTTCCTCACGCTCCACCCCTAGTCTGGTGCGTGGTCACTGTGCCTGGGGGTCAGACTCGAGTGGTGCCTGGATGCTCCCATGCTTCCCCTCGGTGGCAGCACTGATGTCTTCCCCTTTTCCTCCTTTTCCTTTGTTTTCCCCCCTTTTTTATTTATCTTTTTGCAGGATATGTGAGTTATGAAAGTCGGGGCAGAATAGTAGATAGAGGCATCAGGTATCATTAGTGTGTGTGGTGTTCTTGATGTGCTAATGAACTATTTGAATAACCTCAAATGCAGGAAACAGCCAGGAGAATACTCAATTACACACTAGTAATGAGGGTGTAATTTTAGACTTCAGAAGTTAACAAGAGGGTTAATATGGCAATTGCATTCATCTTGTATTTGTTTATTTAAAATAGCTCTGTTTCCTGGCAGTGATCCTCTTCTTTTTTTCTTTTTTTTTCTTTTTTTTGAAAGGCAAATTGGCTTTAGTTACATTAGTTACCATAGTGGCAAAATATACAGCAAGAGCACAATTAAGCAGGTTTAGGTGCAGTGTAACTGTGGAACGTGCCCAAATTCATTAGGTGTGTTTTGTTGAGGTAAAACTGTGGTGTCAGAAACGCTGTTGAGCTGTGCCTTAATGCGTGCCTTGCGGACCCCCCTCTGCTGTGTGCCAGCACGTGCTCGTGCCTGCCCCCCATCCCCTCCAAAAGTACTTTCCTCTCGGGTGTTTGAGCGCTGGAGCTAAATTACTTCAATTAGAGACTCGCTGCACCTCTGCAATTGGCTGGAAGTTTGGAAGTCATTCTAGCTAAATCTATAAAGCGCATGCAGTTATGTTGTGCCCCATAAAATACCGTGTTTCAGGCAAGAACTTTACTGCTGGCTGCCCTACATGATTACAAAACCCCTCTGACATTCTTGTGTCAAGTAATAACAGGGATCGCAGCCGTCAGCTGGAGAGCACGGTGCTGGGCAAGCACAGGTATATGACATGCCTGAGCTGTTTCCCAAGTGGAAATACCAGTTCTGGACAGACTGACCCTTTCAAAGAGTTTGCCAGCTAATCAACCAGCCTGAAGGTTAATCGGGGTGGGGGCAGGGAGGGGAGAGCATGGCTTCCAGGGAATGCCTGCATAAGCGTCTGTGTTCTTTAACATACCTGTGACCTCTCCTTTCTAGCAGTGAGGCTTTTTTTGGACCACTTCAGTGGAGTACCGTAGCTTGATCTCCCACTGTGTGTATCTGGTGTCTCTGAATGGCTTAGAGGCTTGATAATGCGCAGATAATGTTATTGTTCTAGCTCATTATTTCAGGTAAAAGCCAAAGCTCTTTGCTGTATTTAACCCTAGACTCCTCTTTCCCTTGCTTTTAATGACCTTGAAAGTAATTTTGAAACTTCAGGCATAGTTTAGCTTTTTAGGAGCAGCAGCACACGTGCATATGGGAACGGGAAGAGGGAACTGGGCAGAGCAGTTCTGATGCAGTCGGCAGTCATAGAGTACGTGTGTCTTTAACCTGTTAAATGAGGTGTCTTGGTGCTTTCAGTCATCAGACTAGAGAACTCGATCTCTACTCTGGTCCACAAATCTCTTCACACTTGCATAAAGCTTAGACGAGGAGAAATCCGGCTGCTGTAGCATTTGTTGCAAAGCTCTGCTTCCTTCAGGAAGCATTTGGAGCTGTAAGTCTTGTTAGTCGTGGGCTGTGGGGAGAAAGGGAGAAATAACTGAAATAGAGTACATGGGCATCTGCTGTTTTCTTAAGTGTATCAAGAAAGAATATGAGCAATCAGCAAGGATACGAGACAGTGTGGGTTTTTTTCAGTAATTATATGGAAATGCTCACCTCCCTTCACAATTTCATGAGCTAAACAAGGTGCCCAGTCATTTTGATAGCTGAATCTTGCCTTTGCTGCAAAACTCATTAGTTTAAATCTTTAGGAAAAAGAAAACTCTTTTTTTTTTCTTTTTAATCCTTGTTGTGTCAATTTTAGTTTATGCACTTCTGGGATGTGACAAAATGAAAAAATACTGGCTGTGAAATGGATTTCCTTGGGAGAATGTTAATGCTAAACTTCTTCTTTTTAGCTACCTTTTATAGTAGTTACACTAATAGAGGTCCAGGGCATTTCCTGGGGGAATTAATGACTGGCTGGGGTTAATGGCCCAAGGCATTGCCTCAAGCCATTGACTCTCCCAGCCGGTCATTAATCCCCAGGAAATGCTCTGGCCCTCAATCGTTGTTGCTTAATTATAAACACAGAGTTTCCAGGCCTTTTTACTGAATACATCTCATCAAGTACCATGACACTAAATTCCACTGTTGACAAATATTATGATTCCTTGAAAACGTGAAGCTTGTGGTTTATTGGTTGTCTTTCTAATTAGTCTTCCAGGGGACATATCCTGCTGCACTCATGGACTTGTGCAATACTCTGGTGAAAAAGTGGTGGTGTGATATGTGGGTTTGTGGTTTCTTATCTTTATACTGCGTGCCTTTTTTTTTTAATTGCATTGGTAGCATTAAGCAAGGTATGGAAAAGGTTAAGCAAAAGCACTAAATGGCATATCTTCAATTTGCAGTGACTCTCTGAGCAAGAATGTCAATTTTATGTTTTTCTGTATAGTTGCTCCCATCTTTTGTTTTAGCCCCAAGATGTCTTTTCAATGCTGAGTTTGTAGGAGCCTCTTACAGAGCTCAAGAAACGTCATCTTGATGCAACTATTGCTTTGGGTTGCAGCCTTGAGAGCAGCATTTATAGTGTATTTTAAGCATGCAGCACTGTGCCATCATGGCACAACTTTCTTTTCAGTCCTTATTTGCTCTGAAGTGTAGCAATTTTCCTGCCACTGACAGCAGTACTTCAGTTCAAGCTGATGACAGAAGGATGTAATTTGACTGTTGTTCATCTCTTATGTTGCTGAAAGATGAACAATAGCTAAAGCTTTAACTTCTGATGCTACAATATGGTGGTAGCTTTTGGGGTTTATGGATCTGGTATATGCTGAACTTACTACAGTAGTACCCAAAAATAGGTCTAGGAAAATAGTTTGGCCTCTGCCATGAGGGAGGAGAGTTGCCTGTCACTTTCAAATGCTTTGGTTACATTGGTTGTCTAACTTTATTTGCATTCTCTGGGCTGCTTGTGAAGAGTTTATCAGCTATTGAGGTATCTACCAAACACTTGGTCATTAAAACCTGAGCTGTGTTTGTCTTGGCTGCTTCGGGGAATCCTTAAATGTGCTTTTTTCTTTTTTTTTTCTTTTTTTTTTTTTTCCTCTGGCTTTGAATTCAGAGCTGCCCTTTTTGCTTTCCTTTGATCTGGCACATGTCTTTTTGTTGCCTTACACTCTCTTTGAAGGGGTTACTATGACCTGAACCAGAAATCTAGTTCTGACTGCAGGTTTTGTGAAAGAAGGCAGAACAGTAGCACGTGATGGGTATGAGTAGGCAGCAGGCATCACTGGGAACAAATCAGAAGTAGCTGATAAGTTTAGCTCTTTTTAGTCCTGACTTTTGGAGGTGGATAAGAATCTTTCTGCTTGATCTTTGATCTGGGAACATTCTGCACTTCCGTTAAATGGCCACAAAAAAAGACTTGTGTTCTGTATAAATATTTGTGCCAGAACCATCGCTAGGTGCTTTCCCAGTATGCTGGGCAGGAGAACTCATCAGACGGCTTCAGGGAAGGATACTTAGATGGTAGTGTTAGGACGCTAGGCTTTATTCTACAAGGGTAATAGATGGAGCAACATCCCTATCTTAAGGGCTTAAAGTACAGTGGCTATTAAGACTGATAACTGCTAAATACCCTGTTAGTTCTTGTGGCAGTACTGCCATTGATCAGGTTTCAGAGGTTAGTGCTGGCTGCCCTACTGGTTACTTAGTGCCCTTCTCCTTGTTTAATGGATTATCCCAGGTTGCAAGAAAACCCAAGATTTTCTTGGTGTCTTTTTTGAGAGACACAAAACATGAGGGTTAAAGGACCTATATTTTAAGAAACTGTAACTACTTTAGAGGCTACTGTTTGTTACTCTGTTACTTTTCGGTCTTTGAGGAAGCTTTTCATCTGCTACTGAATTACAGATGTGGGAAGTGATAACTGTAGAAGGGACCTGTTATACCCGATAGTCAAAATTGTTCTGAAATCCTTGGGAGCCACAGGGATGGGGTAGCAGTGGTGTCAAGTATGGTCCCCAAAGATAGCTTTCTTATCAATCTCCATAGTGAAACTATTGCTCTCTTCTGTGGAAGTCAGTGTTGTTTGTAACTGAGTGCTTCTAAAGATTTTTGGAGGGACATAGGATTTTTCTTTTTAAGAAAGTAGGATATCCCAGGCTGTGTTCCTGAGAACAAACATGAGGCTTGGTAGGCATGTGAATGTTTCCCAAGATAGGTACAAGAAATGCAGAATAGAGATTAGACTTAATGATCTCTCATACAGCTTTGGGGGCAGTACCTGCACTGAGAGGAACGAAGGGAACTGATTTTTTTTTTTTCTTTTTCTAGACTGAAGTTGATCCATTTTGAATTAGCTGTTAGGGAGGGAGTTGATTTAAGGTGACTTGGGAGAGTATTTCAGAGGAGAATCAAGATGGTGTTTTGATACACAAAATTAGAATTGTAGCCATGGAGTTTAAAGTCCAATACTGTCTTTGTAGGACCTCTTGGTTGTATTAGCATGATATGTTGGAGTTAATAAATTGTATAACTATTTCAGGGGATGATTTCTTCTACTATCACTTTAATTTTTAAAATACTTTTACTTTTTAGAAATTAGACTACTTTTATTTAGCTGCTTCAAGTTAACTAGTTGGAGAACTTGCTTGGTCCTGCCTTCAGGGATAGTAAAAATGCAAGAGGTTATCAGCTTTGTGTAGCTCAAATAAAGATGACCTTTTTAGTACAACTAGAAGCAAAACCAGCATCATTGAAGTGCTGCTGTATTTTGACACTCTTTTACATTCCATAGAATCTGAAATTACTATCTTGGTACCCTCTGCACATGAAAGATAAAATGCACAACCTTAAAGGCAGCAGGGAGGCTGTTTTTTTCTTAATAAAAAGTCTTCTGTGATTATCCTGTAAAGATCTCTCATTGCCCACTGCTCTGCTTCTAGAGAGCAAGAGATCAGAAACTGTTCAGTCTAATTGGTGAGTCTGTATGACAGGGAGCTGCCTTATTTCATGTATGGTGTAGAAATAAATGAGTGCTTAAACCCTTTGAAACACACCACTACTGCAAAAGCCATAGGCTGTAATTAAATTGAATGTGGGGTTGTATTGTCTTGTGCCCTTGGCTATAAACTTGATAACAGACCATGGTACCCCCACTATTGTGTTCGAAGCTGGAACCTAATTAGAGATGTTGTAGATTTTCAGTCACTTTCGAAGCCCTTCTGTTCATCTTTTCCCCTGTGTCCTTTCTTTTTTATTATTTTGCTTTTCTGTTTTTGAAGCAATAAGTGCACCCTTCTTTTCAGAAGGAAATTGTTAGGGGCATGTAGCCAAGTATGTATGTGCAAGATAATTTTTTATCATATTTTGGATTCAAGGGACAAGTGTTGGTAACTGCATTTTATCTGATGTAGGAGAGATTTATTAGTGTTGTGATAGTAAAAATATATAATCATGTTTCCAGGGAACACTTTCTAAGTCTCTTCCAGGCATCTGAAGGGGGGAATAAGCAAGGGATTGGAACTTCTCTTAATACCTTGATCTAAAAGTAACATTGGAAGATGTACAATTGAATTCTGTTCTGGTTGTGTTTTTGTGGATTATCAGCAAAGAAAAATGGCTCTTCCAGCCTTTAGATATTCATGTACTTTTGCACTGAACCAGTTTTAGTTAGTTGATCTGAAAACCTTCAAACTTGCTACAGACTTAATCCCCAACAAGGACAAGTGCCTTTGTATTCTTAATGCAATTTTTAGTATTGGAAATAACCAAAGTTGCAGTGCACAGGTGCAGTATATACATTTCTAATAAATTCTTGATAATTGATATGCAGCCTATTGTATGCATCTGTATACTTCTGTAGCTAGGACAGACCATTTTAATGAAATTGAAATGGAGTGAAATTTTAAAGCCCTACTCACTTTACCAATGTATGAAGACATTTATTTTTTTCACTGTATATATTTAGGACACATCTGCTCCATATAGGACAGTCCTGAGCCAGCACCTCCTCAGAACTTCTGACTTGCTTCAAGTCCTATCCTGAGTGTTCTGATGTAGTTTGCAGTGTTTCTCGTACTTAAAATGAGTTGTATAGTCTGAATAATGCATTATTGTGTAGCTTTTGGCAAGAGGTAGTAATTTCTCTCTTGAACAGTGTCACTGGCTGTATGAAACCAATCCTTCGCCAAGGCTGGGTAGGAGATGAGGTTTGAGTGTAGCTTTTTTGGTAGTGCGGGTTTGTGGGAAGGAGTTTGTTTGGTAGGTGCTCTTCAGGTAGCACAGGCTGGCGTGCTTTTTCATGCAAAGGGAGAAAAGCAGAAATCTCTTTACAGGAGGTGAGGTGTGAAGCTGAATTTTTTCTTTCTGTTTTTTTTTTTAATATCAAAAGTCTTCTGGAGGTGCTAGGATGATTTCTGAGCTGAACTTATCACTAGCACAGCACTTCATTTCTCACTCTCCTCCTTAAAGTGCCCAGGGACCAGATTTGATGATGCTGTCATTTTAGTTTGTTTTCTGATATGGGGAGGGGGAGGAGGAGAAGGCTGTGTAGTTGAGACTCTTGTGCTTGGTAGCTGTAAGAAGAAGCCCCACCTCCCAGGCTTCCCTGCAAACTGGCACCTCTGTATTCTGTTACTACTTCTGTGTCAGTCAGAAGTGTAATGCATAAATTAATGACTTCACTAAAACACCACTTTAAGCTCTTATTTTTTTTCTTTTTTTTCTTTTTTTTCCCCCCCCCCAGTGTATACCCTTACATATATTTAAAACTAAAGATTTCTGGAAAGAAAATTCAAGACTGATTTCTCAATACCCTTCAGCTGAATCCTGAGCTTTTACTCACTGCAGCAATATATGTAGCTGCTTCTTTTGCTGCTGTTGATTTTTCTCTGTGTTTCTAGCAGGCTTCAAAAGTAGCAAAGGGAGGTGGATCTACAGTGGGGACATACTGTGTCTGATGCTTTGGCTTTGAGTTATTAAGGCCCAGTATAATCATAGTGAGCTCTTACTCTGATCCGAGGTGACCAGATGGGAAGCTTGTCCTCGCCTTGCTGGTGTGAGTTCTTCTTTCATTGGTGAGGTGTCTGCAGTGCACCTGAAGGAACAGCACGGAAACTCTTGGGCTCAATAGGAAAGTATCAGTGGTTAATTACCGAGCATCCTCTGTCTTAAAGCTCCTCTGGAGAAGCAGCAGCCAAAGCCTGTGGTGTGCCTGGCCGGCACAGGGTGGGAGCGCAGGTGTGTGGATTTAAAACAAAAGAAAGGGGAAATCTGCTCACATTGCCCTCCTCATCTCATTTCTAATTGGAGTGGGTTGAGACTTTTTTCTCCTCTTCCCTGAAATGTGGGGAAGAGGAGGAAGTGAGGAAGGTGAAGTGGATTTAAATAGCTTCCTTCCTTCCTCCCTTCTTACACGGGCTGGCTGTTACCTGTGACACACCTGATAAATTCCTTCCCTTGTATTGAGATCACCTGGTTCAGAAATATGAGTCATCGAAGTGCTGTAATTAACTCACCTAGTTTTGATGCCAGATTAGGAGGACCCAACTGAGAGCTGAGTTGACAAGTTGGAAAATGTAAATGGGAGCACAAATGCCATAACAGAATCCTATGCCTGTACTACAAACGGTGTGTGAAATTCAGATAAAGAGGGAACATGCTTAAATTGGTTGCCTTTTTGAGGGTTTCCTATTGTTTCTAATAATTTTATATCTAGCAGCACTGGGTAGTCATAAGGGATGCTTGTGACTCCTCATCTTGGCTATGACAGCAATACCTGCTGTTTGTGGTGATCAGGAGGGGATGCTTTTTGTAAGCTTTATCAAGTTGATCAGTACTAGTTTCCATCTTGGGTTTAGAAAACATGCTGTGTCTTTCTTGTCAAACACTAGTTTCTGGAAGCTCTCCCTAGACTATTGCAAGACCAGGTTCACATTTTGCTCAAATCTTTAGAATGATTTTTGGGGAATTGGGGGGAAGTAAGAACATGCTCTAAGCTTGTGGGGTTTGGCTAATCAGCAGTTCAGAAGGAACTGTTTAGCTTTTCATTCTGTTTTACCCTTTCTCTTGTCTCTTAACTCAGTAATGCTGAAGTATGTATCTTGCTGATTATCTCTTTGAAAATACAGTTTCTCTGAAAAAAAACCATCACTTTCTCTGAAAGAACATATTGATCAGTGACTGACAAACTCAGCAATGGAGAAGTAACTGCTCTTTGGGGCAAAACAGATAATGCAAAGATAGGTTGTCCATGAAACTAGGTGAGGGTAAACAAAGTTCACTAAAACTGACTGATGTTGGTAGGAATATGATTTTTTCCAGCACAAACACTTTAAAAAGTGATATTCCTTAGCAGGGATGCCAATGAAAATCCCTCAGCTTTTGAATCTGACTCTTTTTGCTCAAGTACTGTTTGAAAATAAAATAGGCAGAGTGGGACTAACATGGTTTGTGTCAGACTCAAACTGCTGCAAAATCAGCTTTCTGAAGCTGCTGCCAATCCAAAGCAGTCTGTGTAACACAGCTACAGTTTGATTTTTGAAAAGCAGAAACAGCTTTAATGTTCCTTCAGAACTTTGTAGTTTTGCCTTCCTTTTGGGGCATTTGACACACTTCCAAAGCAACCTTATTACTGGTTTTATCTCTTAGAAGTCTTTGTAAGTTACCTCTTTCAGGGGACTTCTAATGTGTTATTTTTGAGATGCCACCTGCATTTTTTGGTGACCAGTAAAACATTAAGTCTTTCTGATACCTTTTAAGTAGGACTCGAATAAAAATGTTTCCACTGAAAGTACTTTTAGTTACACGCTGTTCCCTTCATGTTTAGGCATTCAAGAGTATCAAAACTAAGGAAGTACAAATGTGTCAAAATGGATATTGCATGTAAATTGTACAGTGACTTAATACTAAATATAATGTTAGTTGAGTTGCTAATGTGTTGTACTGGTGTATGGAAGCAGCACTACACTACTATGTAACTGATAAAATTATCCCCATGGTACAGAGGAGGATAATTTAACACTTCAAAGTTTACTATGGTAATTCATTAAGAAAAGATTTCTCATGCCTATGCTAAAGTAGAATTTTGACCAGTCAGTTTTTCTCAGTGTGCTATATTAGCTTCCAGACTGCTAATGGATATATTCAGGATCATGAATGTAATAGCAGGCTAGATTTGTAGTACAGGGTAATGATACAGTAGTAACTGTTAGTGTCATCTAAAATGTGCAGCAGGCATTTTCAGAGGCTTGTGTATGTTGTTTTAATTATTAAGAGATAACAGGGCATCAGGTCAAATCTGTATCTTTCCAAGAAAAAATATTATAGCTGATAAATATTTTTTTCTTTTTTTAGATTTCACAAAACCCATGTCCAAATTTTTGCTGAAACAGCAAAACACATTTCTCTTCCTTCTGTATTTGGAAACTTAGCTGAGTGTTCTAATTTATTAAGGCATTTCTATTTCTGTAAAGTGCTGGACTGCTTCCGCTGGACACTTCTTCTGCTACAGGTTTATGAGCTTTCCAGTGTTAGTTGATGTAAAATGCTCTGGTGTGGTGGTGTTCTGGCTTTGTTCTGTGAAAGTTTCCAGCAGCATAACTTAAACAACAACCCAACTATGCTAACACTCACAGCAGCCCCTAGCCTGGTATGGGGAGCTGACAGGGTCCTCTGTGGTCTCGTCCCTCCTGCAGAGAGTTGGTTCAGGCTCCAGACAAAGGAATGCTGCCACTTGAGGAGTGGTCACATAGCCCTCCACAGGGATGATGGGTGCTGCTGCTGCCAAACCATGGCTCAGGACTCTGCAGGTCTTCTCAGGCTTTCCTCCCCAAAAGGGAATCAATGCTAAAAAGAAAAACTCAAATGTCTTCTTTACCCTGCCCAACTGCCCCCCCCCCCCCCCCCCCNCCCAATCTGAAAACCTTTTATTCTCTTTACCATTAATGACAGTGGTCTGAAATAGCTGTTACCTACTTAACTGAAGGGACTAGATTTTTAGGATGGGAGGAGAGCAGACATGAACTTTCTGACATATCTGGAGGCCAGAAAGCAAGAGTTGAATAACTGTGCTAGCAGGATTTTGATGGCAGAGAATGAGAATCTTGTGAGAAGAAAAAGATGTAAGTTGAAATGGAAAATAAGGAGGTGAGGAAAGGCAGGGTGAGAAAACCTTATCAAGTACCTTGTTGCAGCATATCTCTTTGGGAACCAGATTAACTTCTGTATACTGGTGTGCTTCTGCTGAATTAGTTTAGTGGATTCAAGGAGTAATAAATAATGGATCTGTTTGGAGAAGGGCTGAAACTGGAGGAAGAAATTAGAGGGGGAAAGTCCTTTACTAATACTAAATAACAAATGTAGTAGTTGCACTGAAACAAAATTTGATCAAGGGAAAGATAGACCCAGAGGGATGGCAAAGAAGAACTGTGTGGTTTTTCTTTTTTAATTTAAATTACAAATGCTAGACAAAAATATAAAAGAACAGTGAAAGGGCAGGGAGGGAAGTCTTGGTTTTCTTTAACTTTAGACTTAAATTAAGTCCTACTCTTTTTTTTTTTTTTAACTAAGTACATTGTATTATTGCCTCTTATGGGAACTAAAATCTAAAGTTTTTTCCTTAACCTTAAAAAATGTGACATTTAAACCGGTGGTTTTCTGTAGAGTTTTGTGTCAGAGTAAGCATCGGTTCTTGTGTATGTATTCTGAAAGAAATCCCCTGTCAGCACAGTGGTCAAATAGCCTCTAACATTGTGTTTGGTTTTATGCCTAATGGACAATAAAGTAGTTTCCTGAAGCTACTTGAAGTACTGCTTGTAAACTAAAGTGTCTGGATCAATTTCTCATTCACATCTGATTAAAACGCACTGAGGAAGTTGGGAAAACATGTTTTTGATCAAAGCGCTGTAGAAGCTAGTCATACACTCTATTAATCTTTAAGCTACTTCATGAAATTCCTGAGAACAACCCCAGTGGGTTCCTGCTTTCAAAGAGCTTCATCCCACCTGGATGCTAAACAGAGGGAGCAGCTCCACTCCATGGTGGGAGGGCATGCAGGAAGTGTACAGGGTCAAGAGGAGACAGTTGGAGAGTCTCATTTTTCCCATGTTTATCAGACTCTGTTTCCTAGTGGAATACTAGGATTGTTGAATTATTTGCATGAATAGCTGTCTGCATCCAAAATGACTTGTGCATGTTAGTCTATTCTGTGTATGTTAATACCTGTTGTGTAGTCAGTTCATGTTACATGACAACCTTCAATGCCTCAGTGGTGTGCTTGATCAAAACATTTTTTTTTTTTTTGTAAGCCCTAAGGAAACAAATGTAGTGTCATAGCTCTGAGAAGTCAGGAATTTCTCATTGGTTCTGGTGGTGGATGGCTGGATCCTAGCTTTCAGCAAGCCATTCTTGAGAAGTTAAGCTGCTATCATACTGTACTCCACTTTCTTTTTGTTTTAATAATCAAACTTCTATACAGGCTCTTTCAGATCTCTTCTGTCAAGTCACTTCCTATGCATCTTCATGAGCAGGAGACTTAAATCAATATTTACAGGGTCTGCTTCCATGCAGCTGTATCAAAATACATGGTTATGCACTTTATAAGAAACGTGTTAACCTGATCAGCAATATCTGCTTTTTTGCAATGGTAGGGGATGCTTTAAGCACTGTTGTAGAAACAGTAGGATTGTGCTCTGGAGAAACTCTCAAATATGTTGAGACTTGAAAATTTTGTCTTACTGCGGAAAAAAGTACTTGAGAAATGGCCACCACAACATAGAGCCTCCCTGGAGCAACAAGTGTGCTGCCTGTGTGCCAGCAGCACAGTACCATGAAAGTAAGTGGTGTTTCAAGAGATAGGAGATGACAGTGTTGGAGATGGAGTACCAGCTGATGAAAGGCAATAAAGAGGATACAGGCTACATGGCTGTGACGTTACTCCAGTTGCACTAGTGATCTGGTCCAAAAAGTGGGTGGGGGAAAGAAGTGTCCACCTGTAAAAATGGAAAGGTGTTAGCTGTTCTTAAAGCATGTATTTTGGTGACTTGGGGGAAAATTAGCGGTCACAGTCTGGACCCTAATGGACAAGTATCCTTGCAATGGAGGCCACTAGAACTCACATTGATTGTCCCTCCTGTTGGCAGCCTGGGTGGTGAAGAGCTTGCTCTTGCCCCAGAGTTGAGCTCCTGACATGCTGACAGCCACAAGGGAAAGCTCGCTCTGCCAGTGGTACGCTTGCTGTCTGGATGGTCTGCTGGGCTGTAGCTGTGATGTTATCTAAAAGCAGCAGACTCCTGTACTAATTTAAGTGGAAAAACAGGACTAATGGCCAAATTTGTACTCTGTGTGCCTTTCACTAATTGTGAAAAATAGCAATTTGTTTCTCCATCCTCCTGGCTTTACTATCTTCTTCGTATAATTCCACTGACTTCTACTTATGGCTTCTTGACTCTAATGACTTCTTAATGAAGCAGAAGATTATATTTTATTTTATCCTTTATGAGCTTCTTATCATTCATTCTTGTTTCCCTCCACTCCAGGAAACAATTATTTACAGAGGAGAAGGGATGGATGTGTGTCATTCCAGAGCTATTGTAAATGGCTTTACAGATTTGCCTGCACATCCCCTTTTCTAACCTAGAAAGCATGCAAGGAAGGTCATATGGGACCTGTCCCCATACCCTGTCCCTATATTAGTGGACAAGAGCAGATCTCTGTAGAAGAGAACAGAAATGGATAGATAGGTGGTGCTTCTCATGTGGGTGTTATAAAGATGTTTGCCACTTCTCCCTCTGAGGTGGAAGTGGCATTGCAGATACACATTAATCATTAAAAAGCAGATATTAACACAGTCATGTTGGGTAGCTGTGGGATGAATGGACCCCATTACATTTTTCTCTCAAACTGTTTTGATGGGAATGTTGATTACAGACAAGGTAAACTTGTTTGTACTTCATGAATAACAAACTATAAACTGCCCTGCCTCCCCTCGCCACAGGCAAGGCTCTTGAGGAGATGCCAGGCAATTAAAGTACTTAAGACAGTAATCACAGTCAAATATACAACAAAAATAAAATCACTGCACATGATTTTTTTTATACTTGGTTTTGTTCTATGCTTTTATTAAACCACAATTCTTGCCTCACTATTGAACAGACTCTCTCAACTGGCAATACCAAATTGTTTGACGAGCTTCCTTTGGTTCAGCTGTGTATTTAGTAGACCTCCTTGATGGTCTTGCTACTGAATTCATCACAGCTCAGATTTCTGCTTTTCAGATGTATCTTGTTATATAAGGCCAGTGCACCTCTGAGTCTTAGTGCCAATCAGTAGGGAGGTAATACCAATGCCCTCCTGAAATTTTTCCTTTCTTATTTTCCTTGCTGATTTTCTTACTATACCAAGTATAGCATCTCTGGTTATTGTGATATTTTGAAGGGAAAGACTGAATTAGGCTGAGGCAATCAATTGGCTTCAAATATTTAAATGCTGATGCATTTTAAATTTCAGCTTGACTTGTGAACCTATTTAGTAAGTTAGCATCCTGCAATAGAAACTTGTGTGTATGCCAGCTCAACGTATTTTTAAGTGAAATTCTTAGTGAATTCAGCATTTCAGAGAAAGTACACTTTAAAAAGACAGAAACTTAGCTGTAATGAGATCCAGCTGGTGTGCATAAACCTTTCACATCGTATTACATACTTAAGTTGGTAGGTGATATATGGAGAAAAGTTCTTGCCACTTATTCTTTTGCACTGGAATTTTGAGACTATATAAATACTGTAAGTATTTAAATGGGGGAAATGCAGGATTAAAAGCAAACAGCGGATGATGTATGGTGCAAAAATGTCACAAAGAAAATTATCCTTTAGGTATTTAATATTAAATGCCTGAAATTTGACAGTATTCTGAATGTTACGTATGTTAAAATAGCTCTCATAAGAACAATTGCCAGTTGGTTGAATTGATTGACATGACTAGTTTAAAAGTAGGTATTTTTATGCTGGATGGTATCAGAGTGTGGATTCGCTCTGAGTAATGTTTTGACCGGTCTTTTTATTTGGTAAAATCTGCATTGCTGGGGTATTCAAAGCAGAGGATAGGCTCACGGGCTCCTTACCATAACTTAACAACCTGTTCTTTTAACAAACTATAATTACAGAAACATAAACTACATCTTCATTTATTTCAACAGTTAGAGCATGGGAGAGGAATGTGGGAAGACATTCTTTGTGCCGCCATCAATTTAGTTGCCTACCTTGCAGTTGTTTCATAAACATCCTAGAAAGCTCCTGAAAATGCCGAATGTGGAATGTGCCAAAAGTGGTTAAAATGCAAAACTTTGTCCTCTGACAGACAAGCCCTGGCAAATCTTAGTTTGATGTTACTGCCCTCGGCTGCCCTTCTCCTTTGTGGAAAACTTTTGCTCCCTTGTGGAGTCAGCAGAAGAACCATGTGCCTGTGCTTCAGCAGCTACAGCAAACCTTGGTCAAGGGATTATTGTTTTTTTGGGTGCTGTCATTGTCACCAGCAAATTGAGTTGCCATGCTTAGTCTGTGAACTGTAACAGAGGAGGCAGGACCATGTAGTCTGTTTTGCCAGCTCTGCTATGGGGGTGGTAGCCCTGGGGAGAGGAGTGGTTAAAAAAAGAGTAGTCCGAAATTGCACTGCTATTTGCTGCATGATGATGTCTGAGCCCTCAGCTATCCTCACTTAAAGGGAATGGTCAGGGAGGTATCACAACATATTTGAGCTTAGGTAGTTGCTCTTATGAAGAGTGTAATTTACAATAATTGCCGCTTTTAATAATTAACTGATCTATTTGAAATGGCTTAATGCCCGCTAAACAGTTAAAATGTCAACTTAATTTTAAGATGCTGTTACTGATGTAGGTATATTGACCTCGAGCTGTTCAGGGGGATATTGTGATTTCCGCAGCAAATGTATATCATGCTTAGGCACCCATCTACAGATGGGAAACTGAATTTTTAACTAGAAATAAACCTTCAGTTTCTGAAGATCTATTCAATGAAAGGTGAAAGGAGCATTCAGAATGTAAGTGAAGAATAAAAATATTTTGGTTTTGCAGGTTTGTAAATTTCATAAATCAGTCAACAAGTTCCCATTCGTGACAACCACATGTCCCATACTCTGACACTGTAGCCACCGTGAAACTCAAGAGAAAGATGTAATCAATCCCTAATACAAGTGGCAAGCCAAATGAGTAGCATTAAAAAAGCAGGCTGCTGTCCTGCAGATTTCTGACTTAATTTTTTGCAGGCTGTCAGTACACCAGCAGACTCTTTAAATCTCTTTCCTCTGTGGGTCCCCACCTTGCCCCTTGGTAAAGCAGCAAGCAAAAATCTCTTATGGGACTTTGTGTGGGGAAAAAGTAGGCTGAAGGCCTTTAATAGCTCAAAAATAAGGATTTGACATGGCTCAATATTTTGTGATCCCTTTTTTTAAGGAAATGATCGTGTGAAATAGGGAAAAGAAAAAGGTTGAAAGTCAAAGCAGTGATGATGAGTGATCCTCTGTTTTTCACTGCTCTGAGAGCTGAGGTCCCCACTGTTCCTGGTGAAGCCAGGACGAGGAGTGGGGCTGCCCCACTGATGGTCAGCCCTGACTCAGGGTTTCTAGCAAGCGTGAGCTCTGCACACACAGGACTGTGTCACCCAGCTGTCCTGGATAAAAAAATGGGTATAGGAAGCATTGCTACTCAGTAGTTGTGGATCACTTGGCATGTCTGCTTCTCACCAGCTTTCTGCTGTGTACAGAACAGAATAGCCAGTGGATCTGCCAAAGCATTAGGAGCAGTGGCTGAAGGTGCTGATAGGGATGACTGAGTGCCCAACACCTTGTGTGCTTCTCCTGTGTGATGTGACCTCACTGGAAGCAAGGTGCAAGCTTGCTTCAACCTTGGAACTGCTGATTCCAGTGCTCTGCCAGCCTCTAGCCAAATGCCGGCCTGAACCAACCCTGCTTGGCTTGAGATCGAGTGGGATCACTGTGCAGTGGGAATAAGAGGCACTTTGTTCTCCATTGTAGATATACCGTGATTAAACTTGATAGTCATGAGTCTAGATTTACTGCTGTGCTCTTGCTGTTTTGGATTGCACAACAGCACAAGCACCCAGAGAGCAAGTAAATTTGATCCATGTTTCTTGAGGATTGTGAAATTCTCCTTCTGTATAAATTTGCGTGCTGAATTTAAAGCATGATTTATAAAAGGGGCCCTTCCTCTTACAGTAAAAGATCCTTAGCATGGTTTTGGCTCATCTTCCCTGCCATACACTTTACTAACTTAAAGCTATTTAAGTGAGATGCAAAAGAAAAATACTGTTTCTTCAGCATTAGGACCTGATGATGCCGTACAAGAAATGTAGAGCAAGGCAGGCACTTGTTTTGCACTGTTCAGAAGCTTTCCAGCATCCTCTGAAATGTGCTGTGGTTCTTATTTTTGGTTGGTTTCCTCAGTCTGCCATTGCAAGTAGACTTTCTCTTGCTAATCTGTTGCCTGAAATACTCTTTGTTCAGGAAAGCAAGTCTCTTTCTGTTGTAATCAGGGCTAGGAATTCAGCTGCAGGGTCACTCTTCGTGCTGTAGAGTTCACTGACCATGTTTTGCTTCTGGCAGTCCTAGCTTTGGCCCCTTTACACAGATCAATGCCAGGCTAACCCCATTTATTGCTACTACTGAATCAAAACTCTGCTTCTCCTATTTAATTTAGCTCAAAATAGATGTAATGCAAACAAGCGTCAGCATGGCAAAAGAGCTGGAAGAAGGGGAGGAAGAAAAAAAAATGCACTCAGGGTTTTTTTGAATTAAATATACTAAATGGTGCCAGGTTTCAGATGGGAAGAATTAGTTGGCATTGTATCATTAGACCTTTTATAATAATCAATTGTCATTATTGATTCAAATTTGCATGTGAATATTAGAGTTTATCTGCTTGTCTTCTGTTCCCTTTTTGTGTTTAAAACCATTTCTAATGTAACTGCTACTGCTTAAACTCAGTCATGCATTCAGAATTCTGC
Source organism: Sclerurus mexicanus (assembly GCA_013396755.1). NCBI lineage: Eukaryota > Metazoa > Chordata > Aves > Passeriformes > Furnariidae > Sclerurus > Sclerurus mexicanus. The sequence continues at coordinate 936,903 of VWZF01000813.1, forward strand.
TGGTTTTCTTAGTCCCAGATGAACCTTCTGGCTTGCTTCACCATGCCCTCACTAGGTGAACCTCCATCCTTATTACTAGATAGTACAGTATCAGCATCCTAGAAACTTCCAGACTTGCTTCTGGTCAAGTGAAGTTGCTGTTGGAAGGAGTGTGTTATTCTCAGTGAAGCTGCTTGATGGTGAACACTTTGTAAGGCTCATCACTGCAAGATGGATTAAGAGGTTTTCCTGAAGCAAGTGTGTGGCAGGCAAGACTCCTGTGGCTATCAAACCCCATGACTGTAATATAAGTTTTTCTGTATCTCTAGTACACCGCAGTATGAGAAACTGTTGGGCTCCTCAGGACCTTACTTGAATTTTAGATTACAAGATCTTCATGGTGTGTTTGGCACCCAGCCTTCTTTCCTCTTCAGGGCTAGAGTTAGGAATTCCACTTCTTGCCACACCTCATTCCACACTGCTTGTCAAATATGTGGAATAAGGTGCACACATATCCTCACCCATTGTTGCTTTCTGGATGGAGGTTCTTTCTGTTGTGCAAGGCAGTGCAGGTGGAAATCATGAGGTTTAGTGTTTCTGCTGAAAACCAAAATAATCTTGTGATGCATCCTTCCATTCTAACCTCTCTCCACATGGATAAACCTGTCCCCAAACTATTCCGCTTCGGTTTTTCAAGCCTAGGTTGGTGTTCATCAGAAATCAATCATTCAGTTGAGTGTGTTTGTAATGCGATGGAAGATAGCTGAGAATCTAAAATTCATGAACTGTTGCTGAAGTTAAGTTTTGTTACACTCTACTACATGATCACCACAAGACCCCTGAAACCTTTCATGTTTGTTTCAAATGCTCTTTTATTTCCGACATTACAGTTGTTCTGTTCCTGAAGCCAAGCTTCTCAAATATCTGTTCTGGAGGGGAGACCTGTCAACTTAAATGTTTGGCATTTTGGGGAGGCTTGTTTCGGTTTTGGGTTTTTTTCTCCACTCTTAATGAGTAAGGCACTATTTAATGCCTTCTCCTCCTGTCTGTTCTTTCCTTTTCCTTGCAGGACTTTGTTGTTCTGAAAGGGGATGCTTTGGTTTTCCCACTCTCAACATGCACTCAGTGTCTTTGCCCCTTTCCTTGTCCTTTGCAGGAATCTTATTTCCTTGGCCTCTGCTTTCCTTCCCTTCCACACCAAAGAGGGGCCTGATGGTTTCCTACACTGTTCCTGGATGGGAGACAAGCATCAAGTAAAGCAGCAGGAGACAAGCATGAAGTGAGACACAAGCTCTAAGGCATTCCTGATGTTTTCCTCAAACTTACCTGGTTCCAGATAAAATCCTTTGCAGTTGTTATTTCCCAGACTTTATCTGGAGCTGGTCTTTTAAAGAGTCCAGATGTGTCACTGTATACAATTGTCCCTTTATCTGCTCCTTTACCTGTCAGCTCCTTGGGATGGTTTCTTCCACTTTTCAGGTCTCTATTGTACTGTGGTGGGTTTTTTGCACATAGCTATAAAAATCTATTTCATCATAGTTGGTGGTTGTCTGTACCTGACACCTCATACTTTTGATACTCAAAACGGCTCTTTTAATGATTTTTATTTTTTTTAAGATCTTTTTCCCCCCAGTCTTGTAGTCTTGATCCTTCCCTAAAGTTGTTTTTTCTCTATTGCAGTTAAAAACTGTCAGTTTGGGCCTATAGAAGATGTTGCCCCTTAGCAGCATGGTCTTACTGGTTATTACCACTCAGCATGTTCAGTGAGTTTGTTTTCACTAGCTTTGGTTAAATGAAGTCTTCCCCTGCTTTCCCACAAACCCAACAAAATATTTCAAATATTATTTTGAAAGAGTGTAAGTTCATATAAAGCTTACTGCCTCATCCGCAGTTTAAATTAGCTGACCTGAGCCTTCTGGCAAGGGCCAACTTCTCTGAGAACCTAACAGAAGAAACATTTATTTCACACCTAAATGCTTATTACCCCGCAGTGGTTGGTCCAGCTGTGGCAAGTGGCAGGCTTTGTCCAGGGTTGTCTCACTTATCTTCTCTATGTTTTGGACATAATGCAACTGTATTATGTTTATCTTTCATTTTGTTGTTGAAGCCACTGTTTGTCATTTTAATTTTGAGCTGTCCCTTGGAATCATCTGATGATGTAGTTCTTCTCTGTGCCATGACACAGCTATCTCTACTATCAGTTTATGCTAGTGTGTTTTTATTTTCAGTTTTACTGGAATGTGTTTTACATTGGAGGCAATAAAAGTCAACAGCTAGAGAAAGTGAGATAGGCATTTCTCGTTGATTGACAGGCATAGACTTTCTCCTTCTTTAAATATTTCAGATCTTTTTGTTGCCCAACCGCTGGTGCTTTGTGTTTTAGTAATGACTAGGGAAGTGTATGTGCAGACTTAGAAGCAGGCCATGCCATCCAAAGAAGTGCATATTGTATATAATGTAAATTTCATCCATTCTTCTAAGGTTATATGCATGGTCTGTTTTGGTGTTGGATCAAGTAAAAGCCTTTTAATATAAAATTAAGAATTTGCTGAGCTAGTTAGCAGAGATTGCTTGTCTACAACTAAATAGTAGATTGCTGCTTCATGAGGTTGGTGGGGCAATGATGGCTTGTGTTAGCATATGGTTATATAGATTCAAGGTTAATCACCCTTTGGGGCAAAAAATGCTAAAATTAGCTGCCAAATGGATGTGTTTATCATATGAGCTACAATGACTACTTGGAGAAATCCCTACAGGTCTGAAAACAATAATAGTCAAAATTGTATTTCTTAGCCATGGATCTTAAAGTATCTTTTACATATAATGGAATCAAACGAACCAAATCTAAAATATGCTTTGTTCACGTGCCATATGGTCGTTGTTTTGCCAAGTGCTGTTTTTGCCTGCCAGAGCAAACTCCTGTGTTCTCCTTTCCTTGAATCCTGCCCTTCACACTAACAAAAAAAAAATTGCAGCTTGATCCCCATAGTAATATATCCACCATTCCCTTTCTCCCTTCATCCCTAAGTACTTTTCCAGCTTTTAAGAAAACTTCAAATGCCTGAAAAAAGGTAAAATGAAGTAAAAACCTTCATGCACTACTGCACTGAAGGAGCCTTTTGAATTTAGCCACAGCTGTATTTAGCTTAATTCAAGACTTCAAGCCCTTCCTACCAGCCGCCCCAAAACACACTAGCTTCTCCAAGGGATTTAAAATCCAAAGATGGACAGATTTTATTATGGGGCAGCGATAGGAAGTATCTGGGTCACTGATAGTTTTGGGTTCAGGTCCCATGTGCCACATGGATAGCCCATTTCCAGAGCTCTGGGGAGGAGCCCCCATTGTTGTGTGCTGCCTCATATGTGTATTTTTAGCAGGAGGCTGTTTCCTGACCCCGTACATTGAGCACCTGTGTGGTGATATGCTGCCTGTCCCAAGGTATTAAGTAACCCACAGGCATTTTGAAATAGCTAATGATAATATGATTTCTCTCATGATAGTGTTTGGGTTTTTTCATTCTTCTGCTTGTTATGAAATCTGTAGGCTGATAATTTTAATGGGAGTTATGAGAGGAGAGGAAAAAGTCCCAGCTAGCCCTTGAAATGCATGGGGTTGTGTTAGAGCTGTGTGAACACTCCCCATTGCAGTCCATCTTAACAAGGATTTCCAAAAAGCCTGTCATCTCAGTAAGTTCAACATTAACCTTTTTCTTGCACTGGCAGTCTCTGTCCCTCTACTGGGGTTTTGGTGGATTATCATTTTTGAGAGACAGGGACATTGCTAAGTTCAGTTTCAGAGACATGTTGGAAGGGGAAATAGATAGGAGGAAAACTGAGCAGTGACACAGAGGAACTCCTAAAGGTCAGTTCTTTTTGCCTGTGGTGTTTCGTCGATACCGGAGTGAAGGGTGTATAATTTAAGATTACAGTTTCTCACTCTGTTTCTAATTCTCTACCAGACTGAGCTGTAACTGTCAAAATTGTGGTTTTGTTTACATCTTAATCATAAATTAGATAATTAAAAATGTATGGCTTTATAGCACTTTTATGTCTTTTTTCTGCAGTCAGGTTATAGATGAAGCTGTCTGTTTTATTAGCTAGTCTTGTAATTACGAAGTGGACGCCATGTCTTCAAAATTGCAATTCCATCTGAGAATATTTTATTATTGGTTGCTGCAAGAAACATCTGGAGAGTGCTTAGAGCTCTTGTGTGCTACAACATGGTTTTATCAGATCCTTGTATTTTGTCCCTTTCCTTTTTCCCTTTCGTATGGCCAGAAGAGCTAATAGAGGCTTTCTCACATTTTTCTTAAACCTGGTAAGGTAGTTCCAGATAGAAAATTCTTTGGGTCGTACAAAGTGGAGGGGTTTGTTGTCTGCACGTTGAGTCTGAAGTGGATAATGTTCTGTTGGTACGTTTTTGGACATATCTTCTCTAGATGGGTCAGTGTTATTTCTTTCTGCTCCTAGGCAAATTAATAAACCAGATTTAAAAGTGCAAAGGAAAGCAGGCAGCTGGCTGATTCAAAGGGAGAGGCTATGTTTTTCATCACCGCCCTTTCAAAGCCTCTCTGAATCAAAAGAACCATTGGATTGCGAAGGCAAGACCTATGCCACACCAGAAGCTCCCAGTTCAGCAATTTTCCCAGGGTAAAATTATAACTCATGTTTCCTCAGCACAGGCTGTAACTGGCAGTGTTCCTTCTACTTCTAAGGGTGAAATTGCTGGGGGGGGAACAGACATCTAATGTGCCTCTGGAAGTTTTACAATGGGTGTTAGCTGCCTTTTGTGGAAAGGTAGATGTTCTTCTGGAACATACCCAAGGGCAGGTGCTATTCAAACTGGAGCGTAAACTGACTTCAAATAAGGCAGTACAGGCTTGTTTTTGTTCAGTTTGTGAGTCAAATCTAAAGAAGAGAAATACATTTCTCAAATTCTGACAGTTCATGACAATCTTCCAGCTATCCCACTGAAGTCTACATTGTTATGGGTCTTTAAAATCTTCAAATATGACTGCAATTCAAGATGTTAATCTTTATTCATGTGCTACTGATAGGATCTTACCTTGCAAACAAAACAGTCAGATTTTAGCAATGCTTGTTTTCCAGTGTTGCTTCTCAGCAGAAGGTTATTGGACAAATTGCAAACTTGGTCCAAGCAGAATGTAACCAGTTGGTTCCTTTCCCACTCAAATCTTGACACTATTTGTAAGGATTTGTTTAACTTTGCATTCAAATATACCAACATGTTTCTGGCAAACAGAAGTCCTTTCTTTCTAAACCCAGGAGGGAGTGGGTTTTTTTTCCTTGTCCTTTTCTTATGTAAAGACTCTTACAAAATATGTGTGGAGTGCCTGCTATAAGTGGATAAAAGACAACAGCACTTGAATGAAAAGTCTGACTAAAAATTACATTATTAATGTATCTCAGCCTAGTCTACCTGGGAGGAGTTGGAAGATGAATTCCAGTGTTCCCCTGTTACTTCCCATGTCTGTTCCTGGTCCAAACACCATGTACATGGATGGAGTGGAGGTGGCTGTCACACTCCTGGCTTCACTGGTGCAGAAGATGAGCTGGGAGGTTCTCCATCCCTCAAAGAGGCAGTGGGAGCTGTTGACTGCTCTGTGCTGAGCTATTTCCAGGGATGGGGGAGAGCTGACCTAGTGGCTGCATCTTTCAGGAAGGAGGTATAGACTCTGAATGGAGCCTCTGAATATACAGCTATGTTATCTGCAAAGTGACTGGCAGGCTGCATCTCTTGCAGCAGAGATAAAGTGGTGTAAGGTATTTCGATCAATGCTGCTTGCTGGAATGAATGAAGCCTTGTATGGAGGGGAGCTAGTCTGTCATCTCTCCCCTTTACCAACAGGTGAAGCTCCCTTTGTGTGCTTGCTTTTGTATGAAGTACAAGTGAATTCATGTTGTCTCTGCTACCCAAGATTTGATAGAGGTATGAGAAGAAAAGCGACCTATTTTCCAGGTTTAAAGGAAAGTAAATGAAACTGTCCTCAGGGCAGCAGAAGCAAAGACTTTTGTATCAAACTGTAGTATTGTGGGCAGGGCTGCCAGGCTGCTAAAGGCTCTTCAGACCTGGCAGCCTTTCCCAGGGACTGCTCATCCTTTAATAGCGTTTCCTTTTTTTTTTTTTCTTTTTCTTTTTTTTTTCTCCCCCCTGAAAAAGTGTCCACAATGACTGCAGCCTTTCTCTGCTCAAACCAAAGAATCTCTTGGCACTTACTGGCTTGTTTCTGCGGTATCTGACAAGATCCCCTTTTGCATGTGATAATAAAGAAGTCTGAGTGAAGGCCACTGAAGCACTTTTGCTATACACCTCATGAAATATATTGAACTGGGCATGTCTGATTAGTGAAGGCCCAGGCTGGGAAGCTATGCTTTTGTTTGGTCACTCATAACCCAGTTTTATTGCTAATTTGAGTGGAAACCAGTGCAGAACAGACAAGCTCTTGGTGGAGTAAGCAGCCTGAAATGCTGGTTATCCAGTCTGCTCCTGTTATAGGACACATCAAAAGTATCACTGCAGGTCTGTTGACCTTTGGTCCGATGTCCTCCTGCATCTAAACACCATGTCCTCCAGCATGGTTAGGAGATGTTTTTGCTTGCTGCATCCTGGGGTGAACACCCTGTGATTATACAGTGTCAGGTGGGCAGTGGTGTGCTGTGCGCTAATTGAGAGCAGCTTTCAAATCCGGTTTTGCTTGTAAATTAAATGGCTGCTTTCACTGAGAGAGAATCGAATCAGCACATCTGAAGGCTGTTGAAGTTGTCTCCTTCCACTGTGAAAGCCAAAGTGGCTAGTGGAAGTGTGTGGGTTTGAAGGTAGTGAATCTGGGCTGGACCCCCAAGAAACGTGTGGATGTTTTATTTTTTATTTTTTTTTTGATAGTACAGTAGGTTGGATGTATTCCAAAGATCCTGCTGTGTGTCGAGTTCTGTGTTGGCCATGTTTAAGACTTGCTTGACCCAAGCATAGAAGGGATGCACAGCAAGAAATGGTAGGCAGCACAGAAGAACAGTTTTACTTGCAGGCCTGAATACAATAAATGAAAACATTTGGGCTGGCCTCAGCACTGCTTACCCAAACAAGCAAGGAGCTGAGTTAATCTTCCATAAAGTGTACAAACTTATAAAATATCTGGAAGGAGGTATTAAATTTTTGCCTGCAGTTTTGATGCTTAGGAATATCCTCAGAGAAGTTTATAAACACTCGAGAAGGTATATCCTGCCTCTGTAAACTTGACTCTTTCCAAGTTTTCAGACTCTCCTTTACTGCTCTATTGGTATAAGCACAGGTCCTCATTTGACTCCTGCCATTACACGAATTCTTTTTCTCCAGTTAGAGATTTTTCTTAAGGTCTCAGTGATCAGTTTGTGATGGTGTGGTTAGAGCTGTTCTGCTGAAGTTAGTTGTGTGCTGTAGACTTGACTACTGGATACTGGAATTATCAAACTTTCTCTAAGTTCTTGTCCAAGCGTGGTTTTTTACTGTCCTGCATCTCCAGGTAGGCAACTTTCTCCATCCAGCACAAATAACTTGGTTCTTTCAGCCCCTTGCCTTGCATTTGGTTCTCTGCACCTGTGTCATTTGTTCTAGGTCCTGATCAGCTCTGAAATTCCAGCATGGCTCATTTTACCAAGAAAGTGCAACCAAAATCTCTTCAGTGCTTGCAGCACCTAGCGAGCACCTAGCTCAGCAGTGCTAGCATCTCAAGGAGGAGAAGGCTGCGAGCAGCCAGCATTTGGGATGTGCAGCAAGGGACCCCCATCTTGAGGGTCCAGATCGGAGCTCCACCCCAGAGCCAGTGCCTCAGGGACAAGGAGAATGTACCAGTTAAAACTGTCCCATCGGGTAAGTGCTCCAGTCACCACTGCTGTAGCCATTCTGGTGTGACAAGAGGTACATTTATCACCTTTGTAGGCTTGATCTGCATTTGCACTATTGCAGAATACAGAAAACAGCCTAATGCTGTTCCTGGCACCTTCAGGAAATGGTTTCAGTCAAGGTTCTGTTTCGCGCTGACCTATACCTTATGCACTAGCTATGATGGACCTCATGGGGTATCTCTGTTCCCTCTCTGAGGAAGCCTTATGACATCCACATTTCTGAAATACATTGCTGTATGTATTTCTGCAAATAATACTGAGTGCTTCAAGCATAGCACTTGTGATGGGAGGAGTGAGCAGCTGCTTGACATAGTCACAGGTTGTCTTCTGCACTTTGGTGCCTCAGCATATCCAGAAAACCTTCCTGCTTCTCAAGCTCTCCATTGTATTTGACTGTCTTGCATAAGATAATTTGACCTTCTGTCATATGTTGATAGACACTCAGGATTTAAAAGGAGGATTCTCTTTCAGAGATCTAAAATATTCATTCTAGTACTACCGCTGAGTCTCAGAGAACCTGGTATCTTGGCTTGCTGAGGCACTGAATTGCAGCTGATTGTGTTTTGGGCCCGTTTCTCATGTGACACTCAAACACAATTGTTCTGGAGTTTTGCCTTATAAACATAATTCCTAATGTTTGGAGTCAGCAGTCCTAAACCTTGCAGCTGCAACAGAGAGGGCAGTTGGATTATATTGATGAAAGGCAAAACAGGACAGTGCGATCGGCATATTTTCAGTGGGGAAAACAATGGGCTATTTCTTTGTTTTGCAGACCCAGTGGCAGCAGTAAAGCCCAACCATGTCCTCAGGGAGCTACCAGCCATTGCTGTAATGGGGAAGAAGCAGAAGAAAAGGCATGAATGTGCTCACATGTAAAGGCTTTTTGACAAAGACCTGGGCAACTTCTTTGTGCTTCTGGGCTCTTCAGAATGAAGGTGAAGAGAAAGCACCACGATGGCATGCACACCTTGAGACCAAAATGCAGTTTGTACGTTCTGTGTTGTGCATGTGGTCTTCTCTGACCATCTTGCAGGGCTCTGAGGGGCCAGCACAACCTGGTGTCATCTGTGGATGCTAAGTACCAGGGCCATAGCCGGAATATATGGTGTGAGGACATCACCAGCCCATAATGGTGCCCAGGGTGGGAGTTTCCCCTTCTAGCAGGACAAGCACCTGGGCTTCTTGGACACATAGTCTCTGTAATATCTGCCTGCTTGCTACACCTTCCAGAAGTGCTGTTTGTACTGTACTGATATTGTTTATGTTGAATAAATGCTTTCTCCAGCCTCTTTGTTGTGGCAACTGTTTTTGCTGAATTGAAAAAAAGTGGGGGGTACTTGTTTAAGCATTGCGGTGAGACATGATCATGATTATATTTTTAATCTTTAATGAAATGTTTGTTTTGAAAATGTACTTCTTCAAAATGGGGACACTTGTGCAGGAGCCAAATCTGAGAGTAGTCCTAATGTTTCTGGTTTCTATGAGGGTCTTGAACTGGGCTTTCCCCCATCCCACAGGCACCCCTAAGCATCAGCCTGCTGTTTATTTCAGTGTGGGTGCATAGCTGTTCATGACACTTGAGTGATTTCTGCTTTGTACTGGAGGAAAAGGGATTTGTCACCAACTTGTTTTTTTGCTGTTTGGATTTATTCTCCATACAGTGGGATGTGTGTGTTCAGAGGCATCTCTTCTGCTGGAGGTGGCTGATGTGGATGTGCTAACTGCTGTTTCCAGCTGTTCTGGGCACCAAGCTTTTGTGAGGAGAAATATCTCTTTCATGGCTTTGGGTAATGAACACAGGCTGATTTGATGCCTTAGAATAAACTTCTGCATGATTATTGTTTCTAATGTCTAGAATAGATAAGCTTGTCCTCGCCTCCCCTCAGAAAAATCCAAGAGTGTTTGAAATATGTAAACTTGAATTTCTCAGCAGCAATAATTGTTTGGGCTGTGACAGGGAATATCCAATAACTAATACTGAGTAGCATATATATTCCTGCTTGAACTGGGCTGGCTCACAGCTGGAAAGATGTTGGCAATAATAACCCCAGTCAGCAGTGTCTTGACTTGCAACATAAAATGATCCCCACAGTCTAGTGAGTCAAGTAGATTGTTGTACTTGAATGTCAGTCATTCTGTGTGTGAGCTCAGGTTGTCTTGTAGTGGCATGGTTTTTGTCAAGGTTTCTGATTTAAGAGGTGAATTGGGATGACTTTACTGAAGACTGCAGAGTGTAAATAACACTTCTGACACCAATGCTAATATTTTGAGGGAAGGAGTAACCCTCCTGTCTCTTAAATTTTTGTACACTTAGGACATTGTAATGACTTGTGTTCTTCAGATATGTCTTATTTCTTCCACTTGTACCAGAAGGTTGACAAGGTTCCTATGTTATTGTTGCTTGGTAGATGAGTTGATCTCAGCCCTGCAACTACTGTGTTTTTTCAACTAAGGTGTAAAGGCTTATTCTTTAACAATATTCCTGAATGGAGTTTGGGAGAAGATGGTATAGATGAAAAAGGCAGGAAGGAGAAGAGATCTGAAAGACCACCTCTGTGGTCCTCAGTGCCCTTTGGTAGGAAGACCTCTAAATCATACAGATTTTTGTAAATCTCAGGAGTAGTTCAGAGAGGGCTTCTTTCATGTCTGTTGAGCCTACAGGAGGGCTTGCCTAGAGCAGAAAATGCAAAGTGGCTTCAGATATACTCAAAAGACCTGTGTCTGTGAACTACTTCTTGTGGAAAGTCTTCTTCAAATAGCAGCAAGAAAGTGGAGGAGCCCTAAACTGCTCTAATAGAGCATTGTTTTTGAGTGCTGAACCAAAACTGAAAAGTTTTATACCTAAATGCCTTTAACCTGCCTAGCACAGATTTTTGACCCTTTTGGATACATAGTTTAAGTAATACATTAATTCTGAGTGGAAATGGGAACTAATTTTTATGAGAAGTTGTTGGGGGGAGGGAATCATCTTTGAATACTAAATGTTTTACAGGGTATTTGAAGTATTTTGTTCATGCGAACTGTTGTAAAACTGTCGACTTTCTGTTCCTACTTTTCTTTTTTCAGGATAAATGTTAAAATATTTGAGAATAAAAGCTACCAAGTGACAGACTGTTGACAGGTCAGGAAGGTCCCTGCTCATCCAGCCAGTGCAGGTGCTAGCCCTCCTTTGTGTCCCACCCCTGAATAAAGCTGACACAGTTCCTGAGGCAGACAACAACTTCTGTGATCTCCCATATGGGAACAGCCATGGCTGAGCTCTGAACCCATTTCTGGGTGCATGTCTCACCTGCTTGACATCAAGAAAGGCTTCTGAAGAACTTTTTGATTCTTTTTGTTGTCAGCTGTTTTAGATAGCTTACTAGATGCAACTGAGTTGAGTTTGTCTACTACTTCCTTCTCTCCTCCTGTAGTTCTTTTTAAGGAATTATATTTGTAATCACATTAGGTGGTAAAGCTTAATCATTTATCAGCAGTGCCTTGCTATAACCACTTTTTACCAAAGTTTGTTTGTTTCTATGTTTGTCATAATCCATTGCAAGCCACGTGTTTCTTCAGAGAGATGGTTTGTCCCTGAGTTATGTTTTCTATAGCTGAACTAATACAGTGATTTTTAACTACTGCAATTATATAATCCTTAAATGCCGTAACCATTAGATGGTGACCTTCTGTGCTGTGACTGTGATATTGTGCTGTGCCATATTAAAAAAAAAAAAATGGAGTTTTTTAAGTACCTGGTTTTCCGAATCCATTTCTGCTTTAATTTCTCTGGGGCAACTGCAGTGGAAATACCATTACCTAATTTCAAAGTGGTCTCCAAAATAATAGAGAACTGGTTTTATCCAGTTTTAATACATGCTTAGCATTATTGTGCTTGATATCTAAGTATTGAGAAAATGAGCATTGTTTCATGAGATGCAATAAATGCAGGTAACCTGAAGAGGAAATGTTGAAAAGGAGGATGGTGAAATAAAAGAGCAAAAGGTTTTATTATAAAGCATTTTTATTTCTTGATAGTTTTATTAGGCAAACTGTGTAAATGGCAGCTTGGTTCTGACTTGGGTTTGGAAACTGGTTCCCTTTTCTTTCGTTTTGTGGTGTTTTTTTGTCTTGTGAAATGCCCACAGTCCTCTGACTTATCTCCCATCCTGGCAGTGATGTTTATACTACACATTCTTCTACTGCTTTGTGCAGCCAGTGCTATCACAGCTATGCTGAATGAGGTCCCAGCCTAACTACAGTATTAACCCTGCAAATCTGTTCATTTTCTCTCGAGGAGCCCCAGGCAGGGTATACAGGAGAATGTGTCCAATTGAAAAACTATTACAGAGTCAGTGGTGCTACAGTGTGCTAAATTGCAAGAGAGCTGTGTTTTTTCTGCCAGAGAGGATCCTGCTAAGGGAGATGGTGGTGTCTGTCTCATACAAGTTACAGAATTTGTTTTTCATTTCAGTCTCAGCTTTTGTTGATGATTTTATCTTTATTTTCGCCAAACCATTTGCCCGCTTTTAAGCATTGAAGCATGTTCCTCAAACCTGCTGCTTTCCTCCTGCTAATTGTCCAATGCATGCTCTCCCCTCCGCACCCCCCAGTTTGTATCAATTCTTGCCTTCTTACTTTCACCTTTGCAGTTGTTGGTTTTTAATGTTTTCTTCATTATTTTACTAAGTACTGTACTGTGGATCAGTAGCATCTTGGGTGGTGGTTGTACCACATAGCATTTGTAGCAGACATTAGTTTTGCATAGCGTGTGTACCTTATTTTGTCCGGACTTGTCTTCTTTGTGCTGCAGGCACCTCCTCAAGCAATTGTAGTGATTAAGCCTGGTATTTCTGCAGATTTATATTAACGTCTGCTTAATAAAGAAACAGAAAAAAACCAACCCTTCCCCCCAAATATCTAAACTAGGTGTTTTTCTTCATTCCCCTTGTTTTTATCAGTATTAGACTTTCGCTTGTTTTTGCCTACGAGAGAAAATTAGTTAAGCACCTTGTGGTTTACAGATGCCCTTTGTTACATATTACTTGGATTTATTGTGCAATGTTGGCCTGTAAATCATTTCAGTCAGACATTTACCTGGCTCACGTTGCCTTTATGGCTGGAGTCTTTTAGCAGCCATGAGAAGTGGAGAAGTGATGTTCTTGGCAGCGGTGGACTAGCAAAGTCCGGATGCCCTGTTGCTCTCTCCCACGGCCGCTCCAGGTCGGCGAGGTTTGCTGCCCGGCTCTGCGGAGATGTTTACGAGGAATCCATTACTTTGCACGGCTGACAGACAGTGTTGAAAGAACAAAGAGAGTTTTGTGATGAAGTGTATCTGGCTTCTCGCTGCTTTGCTTACCTTTTAAATGTAAAACTTAGTCATTTGCAAGGGCTTTTAGTTCTCAGGGCATCCCTGTGAGATTCCACCCCGCGCGGGGCTTTCCTGCAGTCCAAAGCGGGGCTGTCTCAAAACCGCTCTCGAATGCATTTCTATTTTAATCCCCAGCTTTGCCTGCCGCCTGCCTTCCTGGCTCCATCTCCGCGCCCTGCCCTGCCCTGCCCCGCCCGCGGCGCGCAGGCGGCCGCTCCGCTGCGCTCCGTGCCGGCGCTGCGGCGCTTCCCTTTCCCTTGGCACCGCTGCCAGGGAAAGCTGGGCAGCGCCTCCCGCTCCCGCACGGACATCCCCGGCCTCCGCACCTCCAGCCTATGTGGGGCACCAGCCGTCGCCATACGTGTAACTTTTAAATGGAAGATGTCTTTCTCAAAGGCTGTCAATGTCCAGGGGTCTGCAGTGCATGAGCAGTTGACTAGTCCAGGTGTTTCTGCTTCTGTTCCCGTGCTATGTGAATTGGGAATTCGAGAGAAGAGTGTGCAGGATGGAGGAGTTGAGGGTTTGTATTTCCGTTCTGGTGGTATGAGAGTGACGGAGGGCTTGGGAAAGAACAGAAAGTCTACCTGGGGACATCTTAATTAATGAAAATATCGTTCTCAGTCTTTTTGTCTGCAGCTCTTTCTGTCGGTGCATTTATCAGCTCTTAAAAACGAGAATGCTCGTTTTTAATGCTCGTTTCAAATGCTCCTTTTTTCTTGGTATGGATTGACTGTCACAAGTACTACTCAGGAAAAACTTGTTTTATTGAACGTGATTTCTACTTTGTGGGTTTTATCAGTGCATTTTGTCCCACTTATTTAAATTGTAGCTAGTTAAGATTTTAGAGCTAGATTAATTTTTAAAACTGTCAAATACTTGCCTGGTTTTAACTAAGATAAAAGTAATAATCTGAGACTATGAGACTGTGCTATTGATTTGAGACTGTGGGTTTCTGTGAGGTTTTTAAGGAGATCATTAACCCAGGTCTATCTCTTCACAGGACAGTCGGCCCAATATGTCAAGACCTCTGATCACTAGATCCCCTGCATCTCCATTGAACAATCAAGGCATCCCCACTCCAGCACAGCTCACAAAATCCAACGCACCAGTTCACATTGATGTGGGTGGGCACATGTATACCAGCAGCTTGGCCACGCTTACAAAATATCCCGATTCCAGGTAACTTTAAAAAGCTTGTTCTGCATGTCTTTGGCAACTTCTTTTCTTCCACTTTATGCTTGGGTGTCCTGGGGTTGTCTCAGAATGATGGATTTAGTTCCTTTTGTTTCAAAATTAAATTAGCTTGCTTTGTTTGTGGGCGGTTAGAGACTGACTTTTCTTTCCTCACACTGTTGTGCTTCCAGCAAATGGCACTTCTGCAAATCCCTATCTGTATGTACTAAACCAAAGCTGATAGTAAAGAGCACTTGCTTTCTACTACTTAGGATTCTGGTTTTATGCCAGAACACCCATTCCATGGTTTGTTGCATTCAAGAACTGTAGTGATACTGCATTTAAACCCAAAGGTGGGGGTGTTGGGGTATTTGTTTTGTTTCTTTTGGAGCAGTAACCACTCTCCTCTACTGTCAGCATGCAATCTCGGATGTGTCACTTGAGGTAAAAGCAAGGTTAAATGTAATATAATACAGCACAGTGTTAACTGAATACTTTTCATAGAATCTCGGGACTTTTCAAATGATTAGGCTCTTAACTCTCAGGTGTCTTTTGAATGAAGTATTTGTGACTGACAGCTTGCTGGTATTAAGTAGTTAGAAAACTGATGCACATGTGAGCAAATGGTATATTTATAGTAGATAAGAGTATATCTTTAAAAAAACAGTGTGTGTGGATATTAGATGGTGGGGTGGCAGGCAAACACTGTAGGGGGACTCTAATTCTAAGAGTTGGTTATCAGGTAGCAGGTGTTGATTGTGTCCACTGTACTTGTCTATACCTTGCCTTTCACCACCAGATCCTGCTCTAGATGGAAGGCAGTGTTACATTCATGCTCTTTCCAGCTTTTGAGGGCGGAGGTTTTGAATTTCTTGATCGCAGAACTCTGACTTGTCTTTCCAAAGGGTACAAAGCATGCTTCATGGGATGTGATTTTGTTCAAAGCCTCGGTTTCACTGGTATTACTGCCTCTGCAGCATCGGATCGTAGTATTAGGTGGACTGAAGTAGTGCTCCTGATACTAGGAGGTGAGAGGGCTAGAGGAAGAGAACAGTAAATACAGCCATATGGAAGAGAAACAGCTGGGCACATGGCCTTTCTTACGACAACCTCCTCACGGATGGCTGGGCAGAGGAAAGTAAAAGAGAAGCCATGCCAAACCCCAGATCTGCCAGGAGAGATTGAAGCAATGTCTGGAAAAACTTGAACTATTCTTTGAAAATCAAATCTCTAATTTGGGGGAATATTTTTGGGAGCTCCTTGTGTTCAGCTACTAGTAGTTGTGATTACTTAGTGGATTTTTTGGTAATCGGAGCAGTGATGGTGTCTAACAGTGTTGTGTGTGCAGTATGAGAGGCTGCTGCTTCTGTTTTCCTGTCAGATTCACAGAGACAGTGTACTACTTCAAGTGAAGAAACACTAAAGTATCTTTCATAAGTGTGGATGGTGGCAATGGAATTTGAGCTTAATGTATTCTGTGTTCAACTGAGCCATTGTAGCACTTGAAAGTGAAAGCTATACCTGTAGTATCAAAGCCAGTTTAATAAATTAAACATTTTAAATCTCTTCAAACATAATTTAAAGAAAACCCAAACTCTGAGTTATAGTCATTCTGTTTCAAGTCATTCTGACATGTGTTTGTGTTTCTGACAGTGTCTTTTGAACCTCTTGATGAGTGAATATTTCCAGTGTAGCTATTAGAACCTGGAATTCCCAGCCACTTCCAGAACTTGAGAGTTTTATTTTTTTTTTTTTAACATTAGCAGCTTCAAAAGAGCAATTATTAAAATCGTTTGGATGCCAAAACAATGGCATGAAGCAATATGCCAGAAATCATGATATAGTTCTTTGGGGTTTGTCTATGAGATTTTACCATAAAGTTTTTTTTCCAGTGGGGAGTTTGGATGAGGGGTATATATGTGTGTATGTATATCTACACATGTTTATACATAGTGAGTGCTAGGTAAAAATAAGCTGGTAATATTTGAACATTAACACAATTTTTTTCTTGGATCCTGACCTGGTCAGTTTATATCTAGAATCTAACTTTGTTACACAAAGTTAACACAAGGTTTTGGTCAACATTGGTTGTGTGGTTCCTTTTCTGCCAATATCACATGTGTGAATGATATCAATCCTAAGCCATTTGAAACCTTCTGAGACTTACTGTCACATGAAATATTGTCTATGAAAAATAAGGTCTTGATTATCTTACCTGAAAGAGCACTGCTCCAGGGATGAGTCAAGGCATAGGTTGCAGGCTCCAGCATCTAGCAGGTTGAGACATGAAAGTCATTAGGTTTCTGACTCGTATTACATGCAGTCTAAGGGCCAGAAGCCTAAAGTGAACCTTTCATCTGTGGGCCAGGTACCAGAGTCATCTTTCTTTGTGAGATTGAAAGGGTGATATCCAAAACAGCAGCTTTGGAGTCATTATAACTTGCTGGTGTGAAGGAGACCTATTCTGATAGAGCAGTCTCTGCTTTGGAGCAAGTGTACTCTTCTTTCTTCTTTGGGCTCAGTAGCATCTCCTCTTGTATCTATTTTTTTCTTTCTCGGACAGTAGAGTAGGAAATTGAAAGAGTACTTTAAAAAAGAGTTCCTTAAGTGATATCAGGTAAAGACTTGTAACTTGCAGGGCTCATTTTTCGTAATTTTTCTATTAGATACCCCAGTTGGGTTTGGGCCTTGATATGTAAAATCCCTGCTGACAGGTATCCATTCATTCCTCCAAAGAAACCCTGGTATGACTGTAAAGTGACTTGCTGCTGCTGCTGGATCCCTGCCCTTTGCTATAGGAAGACCATGGTGGACTTCTCTCAAATGCTTTTGTAATTGAAGAACCCAGGGAATTGGAACCTATCTGTGTTTTGGCCCAAGTCTGACACAGTGAAGCAATCCAACAGACAAGCAGCTTATCTTGATTTGATCCTAGAATTTTAAATTCTGAAGCTGGAGTAATGCTTAAAAAACTCCTCAAAATAATTTAAAAATCCAGTGGCATATAATTAGAAATAGCCCAGCTATATTGCAGACCAAGGAGAACCTCCTGTTTTCACAAGGAAAATCCCATATCAATACTTTATCTCATCAAAAGTCTTCAGGTTCCCCCAAGATACCTGTGAGACCATGCCTCAGACATGATCTCATACAGCTGAATAATACAATTTGCTAGACTTAGGCTTCAGAAGGAGGCAGTTTGAATCAGTGTATCTACCAGGAAGATGTAATGTAAGGTCAGTCTGCTGAAATAAATACCAGTTTTCTTTGAATGCCTGAGGAGGGGGCGGGTGTCCTCTTATACAGCTCTCTCCACCAAGATTGTAAACCTTGGTGTGTTCACCCGTATACAGTTTGTTCCTTCTGTTTTGAGTTACTGACTGACAGTTATTCATATGTTAGTGTGAATGGACCGAACAAATTGTTTGGATTCTGTGAGGAATCTTACAGTTTTGGACCTTGTTCTGGTTTGTACTGGGTCATGCCTTCCTCTTTTCAACAGCCTTTGGTTTACTTTAAGTTACCAGATCTTCAAGTTGGTATTTGGTAGCACACAGAGTTACCTGTTAAAGATTTAGGTGCATTAATTTTTTTAAATTTTTTTTAGTTGCTTAGATTTTGCAAATGAAGGTTTCTTTAAAAAAAAAAAAAAAAATTGCTTGCTTTTCACTGCCTGAGAAAAAAATTATTCCAGGGAAGATGGATCCAAGATGAGGGTGTGCTAAAGAAGCTTTTCTCCCCTAGGAGTTGAGGCACATGCGTGCTGTCCCATTGTCACCAGAGAGTCTGAGAACGGGCTGAAGTGTTAGGATTTATGATTATGGGGAGAGGAAGCACTGGCCTGTTAGTTCTGCTGCTTAAACCTGAGCAGCCTACTTTTCTTTCAGTGCACTATCATCTTGTAGTATGATTGAACCCTTTGCTTGGAGTTGGCATTCTTACACCTTGCAGCCTTAATGCTGTCTGTATAGCATCTACTGAATGTTACTGTGTGTCGGGCTAAGACAACCTCAACTGACTATCACAACGAAATGGGAAGATGTTTAACTTTGATCATATGAGCATCAGTTTGTATCTCTGATATCAGCAATATCAGCAGTGTTGTCTATTTCATGTGTTCAAAGCATCTGAACTTTTAATTAGTTCTGTCCAAGTCCTCTGGTACAGATATTTGCATAACACCATGGCATTGGATTGCCACATCCTATATTCCCACCAGAGAATGGGAAAATTTTGTTTAAAACATTGTATATATTTCTTTTTAGAACCTTTTGGGATATCTGTTTGTATTGCTACATCTCCCATCTAGAGTTACTGCCTGCATATGAAGATGGATTCTTCTTATACAGTATTTCACAATACTTCCAAATTTCTGCCTGGGGCTATTTCAGGTTTTCATATGAACCAATCCATTTGTGTCCCAGTTTTCTTACCCAATCTTTACTCTCAGCCCTCAGGGAAATTAAATTTCACACACTTGGATCCATTTAGGACACTGGCTTTTTTTTTTTTTTTCATTGGTAGGGGTTTCTTTTGCATCAAGAGCACAGAATTACTTAGAAGAATGCCTGACTGTCCTTGGCCTTTTTTGACAGTTTGCAAGCAAGACTTCTCCTTCATAGATTGTGTAGGTAGACTTCCAAGGGCATGCTATGTATGAGGCAGGTTAGCAATGCTTGCCTGTTTCAGAGCTCTGGCAGTTTCTGTTGTCTGTAGACTGCCCTCAGTTCCAAAACAGAACAGTGACGTGGCCCTTAGTTCAAACTTCTGCAGATTGCAACACCATGCTGGGTACTTCTGGCTTGGTAGATCTGCTGTGGTGAGGGTGGTCTGCACTTTGCATAGGACTTCTTTTGTAACACCTTCATGAAAGCAGCCCTGTCACAACTTTCCTACTCACCTTGGATAGTACATCTCAAATTGCTGTAAGTTATATTAATCACTTAAAGAAATAAATCCAAAATTTTCTAACTTAACAGGTATTCGGCGATATATTTTTTTAAGGCTATTTTGATAGAGTGGGTGTTACTACATCTTTATTTCTACCCTCCTTATTTGGATTCATCTTTCTGAAAGGTGCATCTCTACCTGTGAAGGTATTTGGTGGTCTGCCTAGAGTAGCAACGTTTAAGTCTGAGGTGGTAGTTCTCAAATCAACGTGATACTGCAGTAGCTAGACTACAGTAGGCTTGCACTTTTTGAGAACGATTATCGTGTTACAAGTTATAAAGAGCAAGTTTCCATGAGAGTTTTCAGTATGGCTGTACACCAGTTCTGTCTGCTGTATTAGCATGAATGGTCCAGGTCGTGGCTTTTCAGTCTTCTGTAGCATTCCTGGCAGAAGGGAAATAGGCAGAGAAGTTGGCAGAGGCTCAGCTCAATCTTTGTTACCTATCCTGTCTTGCTCATCTGATTATTCACTTTTTGTATTTCATCATTTGATTGCTGCATGGTCTTGTGTCAAGGGAAAGGGAAGGCTTGGAATAGGGAAATACATTGATTCTCACTGACCTGTTCTGTGACCCAAGATAACTGATTTAACTTTGAGCTTCAGTTGCTTCCTACCAAAGTTAACAAAAAAGCAATTTGTAAAGTGCTTTGGGATGATGATTGAAAGTGTAAAAGATTACTATCTCTAAACATAAATAATTACAGATGCCAGTAGCTGAGATAGAAGCGGTTGATGATGTTGGTATCTTCAGTAACGTGTTAGTAAAAAATGAAATGTTGATTCATGAAGACCAGACTCAATACAGACAGGCAATACAGCTGTTTTGGTTGGTGTAACCATGTATACAGACTTGTGAAGAAAATAGAAAGAGAACTGTGAATGATACTTCATGCCTACTTCAATAAATTCAGAGAATTTACACAACTGATATTGTAAAGGGAAATTTTTTGTAACACACATCTGTCAATAAAGAGCTCAGAGGGTATTTTCTGGTCCTGGCTGAACCAAGATTAATTGTAGTGCTAGGTATGTATATTGAACTTAGGGTATATATTGACCTCATTTTGCCTCAATTAATGATCACCACAGGTCAGTCATCACTGTCACCTCAGTAGAAGTAAATATTTTCTGAATTGCAGTCCTGTAATATGTCTAACTTGCAAGGTCAGCAAGTTGCGGCTGTTGCTTGTGGCTAGCGACTAGTGAAAGAAACAGCACCATCAGATTAGCAGGTTCTCACATCATGTGATCAGTAGCTGGTGGTGAGTCATCACTGAAAGGGGCCACAGAGTTGATATGTCTTCCTTCTCTAAATGTCAGTAAAAGTAAGTTTACGTATTATTTATTCAGAGGACAAAAAGCAGTAGCTTGTACTTGCTCGATGATTTTGCACTCAAATGTGTAAAATGGCAGCAAAATTGAGATAGTGTATTGTTAGATTCATTCTTGTTAGTTTGTTAGATTCTTGTTAGATTGTTGGTGCATTCTTTGCATGCATGCAGATCCAGAGAAAGTAGATGTGCAGGCTTAATACCGCAGGGGTTCAATGCCATGCTTATCTATGGCTACCTGGCTATGACAGTGTACATGGAAATGTTTAGAGGAATATGTGTCGACATTCAGGAGTGTTGGAAAGTTAAAGGATTCTTCTCCTTATTTCTGAGGCTAGTAATCCTCAGAAATAACAGCCATTTTTCTTGAGGGGAAAGAAGAAAATCCATATCATCAGTGTATGGATTCATTTGCCAGTTGGCTCATGCAAGTTTGTATGGGTTGGATCAACATCTAAGTCAGAGAAGAGGGGAGGTTGTCAATAACTAAGTTGAAGATCTGTGCTTTGAGAAATTCTTTCATTGCAAAGGCTACTTGATACTGAAGCCGAGAAAAGAGCCCCAAGAGTTAAAAGTTAGCTTAAAATACCAACGATGAGAACTCACTCTGAAATGCTTAGTTAAAGACAAAACTAAGGTCCAAGGACAAGTTAAGATGATAGTATGTCCCAGAAAAATGTATACATGAACATAA
This sequence comes from Sclerurus mexicanus, assembly GCA_013396755.1. NCBI lineage: Eukaryota > Metazoa > Chordata > Aves > Passeriformes > Furnariidae > Sclerurus > Sclerurus mexicanus. The sequence continues at coordinate 958,283 of VWZF01000813.1, forward strand.
AAGGAGATAGGGAGGGTACACAGAGAGACAGAAAAAGAACACTAAAGAGATAAGACAGGAACAAGAGGCCCAAGACCAAAATTCCTTGCAAGAATCAGCAAAAATAGGGAAAGTTAAGAAGTTCATGATGAAGAAGAGCAAAAATATGACGCCCTGACAATAAAGGCAATAGGATCTCCCACAACAAATCACCCCAAAAAGGACAACCACGCCCAGGACCCGCCTGCTCTCTGCCCACTATGAATATTATAATTAGATGTTGCAATGTTATGAATATGCATGAAAAGATGTTGTAATCCTTCACGAAAATTGTATAAATAGTCATGTTTCTCACTAAAACTTCGGAACTCTTTGTCCGGTGCGAACCGGGGGTTCCCCAACATTGCTCAATAAATACCCTGCTGTTTATGGCCTAAAACTCTGTCTCTAAACAGTTTATTTTGCCTCTTTGGGCAGCAATACCAGCTGGGTGGATGGAAATTTGTCCATGAGAAAGAGTTTGTTATGATGTTTTCACTTTTCTACACAGTAGCATGGCTTCATAAACTAGGCACCCAAGCAGTATTTCTGATTCTGCCTGACCAAGAAAATATTTGGGAAGATAAAATGAAGTGCTGAGTCCATGGGTTTTGCTGGCCTAATAACCAAAAGCCCATTAGAAACTGAGGTGGCACTGAAGTATTCTGCTTATTGGTCATTTCTAATAGGGCCCACGTTTGAATCATAAGTTGTATGGTTCAGTGGTTTGGTTTGCCTTTTGCTTTACTTACTCCTTACACTCAGAAACCTCTGTATATTAGCACAAGGTTCTCGTTCTGCTCCCACATAAACTGTTTGTACTTCATTGGTCTTTCATAAATTGCAATGTAGTTGCTAAGCAAATTGGCATCTAGTATGTATGTAATTGCAGAAGCAAACATTTGGCTTCCAGTTTTACTGTCAACACCTGTCCACCTCTTGGGTGTGTTTGAAGCTTTAGGATATAGATTCCAACTTCTGGCTTACTTCTTTCTGGTAGTGATCAACCTCCTGGCTGGGTTTCATGTGTATAAGTGTGCTTGCCATTTGGGGATAAATTTGTCAAGGTTGCATAGGAAATGGTGAAAACTTAGGACCCAATAGTTATCTGCAGTAATTTTAATGCAAATAAGACACAATTTTCTGTTGACCAGGAGAATGTGACCAGTTTCTGTTTTGTGAACTTTTCATTTAACTTAACCAGTCTGCAGTTTATTCAAATGTCGTAGCCAGACAAGTGTCATCTGGCAAGATTTATTTCTCCTTTTGTCTTCTGTTCTCAGTTTTTCTTTCCCCTTACTCTACAATTCTCAAGATGTCACTGTCTCTTTGACTCTTGCCTTTCAGTATCTTTTTTTTCTGTCCCTGTTCTGCTCTGAGCATCAACCCTACTTCTGTCATCTAAATTCCCTCATTGCTTTGTCTTCCTTTCTTTTTCATCTGCACTTTTTTATCTCTGTTGAAAGGAGTCAGAGCTCACAAAGGTCACAGGTGATCTTTACCTGACCAGATCAAAGCACAAAGCTTGCTTGTCCTTTTCTCCCCACAAATGCTTGGTTTTCTGGCTGCTATTAATGGTGAGCTTTCTTTGAGTAGGTGAGCAGGCATGGTATTTTATAGAAATCTCAGATGATGCTTTTGCTCTTGATGACATCGGTTGAAAGGATTCTCTGAGCCTCATTGGTATTGATCTCTTTCATTGAGTCTTTGAATCAGTGACCAAATAAATTGCTTCTAGTCCTGATGTGTACATTAACTTGGGTCTGTAGGACTCTTCCAGCACAATTGTCTTTGCACCTCATTTGGACAATTTTCTAGGCACTTTCAAGGCACTTTCTGTCTACTTCAGAGAAGCAACAGGCTTCTGCAACAGTTTGAAAGCATTTAAGCTGAGCTTGTAGCTGCTACTCATAGATTGCTTTGTAGGGGCATGCCTTTAGGGAAGGAGTGGGCTCATGGTCACCTTCCTACCGAGTCCTTCTGCTATGCAGCACTATGTAGACACTTGGGCCACCTCAGGTGTTCAAAGCAGTACAGCATGATGTTCCTCCTGTACTCGTTTATCCTGCTTCCAGCAAACTCAGCTGTGCTGTGTCTGGTACCCAAGCTAATTACTGGAGAATTATCTTTTATATTTCTACACACTTCTGCACTTTGCAGAACAGGCACTCGGTGAAGGAGAGCAACCGGCAATTCAGTTTCTGTGAATCAAAAACTTTCTGTTTGCAAAGGGTTAAAAGAGGTAAAAGGGGAGAGTAATAGAAAGATGCAAGGGTTTTGCTCATAAGATGAGATAGTTGAGCAAAGCAGTGTTAAATACAGTGGGGCATACTTCAGCAGTTCCATAATTTGTAAAGATAAAGATTAATTCTGCCTCCTAGACCCCAAAGGGGTTTTCATGGTAAAATGTGACAAGCCTGTCAGTCAAATGATAGACATAATTGTTCTTTAAGTGACCTATTAAAATCCCGTTCCTTTTAATTAAAAAATTGTATTTGTGTTCTTGCACAGGCCATATTTGAATGGTAAATCTCTTTTCAGATGAAGCACGTTTCAGGTAGAGAGCTGTCACAAGCTGTGTGACACACATGTGAAACAGGAGGAGTGGCTGAAGTCCCAGTGCAGCAACATTCAGCTTGCCTTTGGCTCCCACTGACACAGAGGGAGATGGAAGGATAAGCAGCATCTCCCAGGTCCACACCCAAACCCTTTGCATTCCTTGCCTAAGACATTGCTTGTAGTTGCTTATTGTGGCATAGAAAGTTATAATATACAGCATTTGCCATGTGTGTCACTTCAGAGCAAATGATGGATTATGTCCATCCACACCCCAAAAGTTGTTCTTTGTGCTGTAATTAAAAAATAAATGTTGCAATGTTGAATTGGACATATTTTGTGCCGTACAATGAATTTGTTTTGTTAGGTTGCCTGGATGTAATTGCAACAATGTCAGTGCATTAAACCTGTGTCACGGGGCAATGGTTTCCTGCTGTAGTACCAGTGCCAAGGACTGCTTTGCTTAGCAGCTCTATTGCTGTTTATCTCCATCAGCTATAGTGATTATTTTGCTTCTGCAAAACTTTTTTTCTTATTTTGTTCCCTGTATGTGTACTATAAATCATAGTTCTGTTTGAATGCTAACCACAAATCCCAAACAGTAGGAAGTGCTGCCATGCCAGAGTGGTTCGGCTGGGAGCTGGTTTTAGGTTTGCCCAAACTCGTCAGTGATGCAAGGGGAAGAAGGCATTCCAAACCGTGACAGTCTGCTGGGCCCCTTCTACCCATCTGCAAATTGATCCCTCTTAAACACTTTAGAGGGCCCTCGGGGTCTTGCAGCTTACATAAAAAATGAAAGCCCTTCCTGTCTTAGAGCAGTGCAAGCAGTCAATACAAAAGAGAAAAATGATCTTTTAAGTGTATCCCATTGAATCCATTATCTCGAGGGCCCGTGCATGATGCTTCATCAAAACATCATCGTCTTGGTGATACATGGGAGAGAGGGTGAGGTTGTGTTCATGGGATTTCAGAGAAAGTGCTGCAGAACCTTCAGTGCCACAGGACAGGCTAAATATGATATAAGCCAGAAAATGAGAGCTGCAGAAAAACTGATATGTTCCTCCTCATAACACTAAATTTTGCATGTTTGAAACAAGCAAATCATTCAGGAAAAGTCTTGAATGTTTCTTTTGTAGGTATGTAAGTCCTGTTGGTCATCTCATACAATAATAATTATTGTATGGTTTCAATCAGAATAAAAATTTGCAGATTTCTTCCCTTTTTTCATTATAATGATAAAGAAAATAAAGGAGGAATTAAAAATCAATGTTTGTACCATCAATACAATATCCCCTTGCTGTGGGAGGTAGGGAAAGGGTTGAACAGGTCTATTGTGAGCAGCATTAGCGTCACATTTCTAGTTCATGCGAGGAAGTGTCAGAATTGTTAGTTTTTAAAAGCTTTTTAAATGTTTTTTAAATCTTTTGGATGCCTGTGCTAATGATTTATATGTTTTTCTTAGACTAGCATGAAAAGAAAATAATTGATTTCTGTTGTTCTGAGTTTGCAGTATTTACTTAATGGCACAGTGGAGTGTTTTACCAGATTATGGAGTTAGGAGCTGATCTTTTGCTGTCAGTGTTGCCTTACTGCAAATAGTCAGGATGTTGGTCCCTGTAGATTATAAGCAGTAAAACAGAAGAAATTGGATTTGTTTTCAATAAACAGTAGCATCAGTAATTCAGGAGCGCTGTTGAAAAAAATGTATTTTTGGAAGATGGAACAAGAGAAGCAGAATTTCTGAATGTAACTGAGCTGTCAAATGCACATCCTTTGGAGTGTCCTCCATTTCCTTTGGTGAAAGCTTTGCTTAAATAAACTGAGCAATAGGCAGTGGGTGTGTGCCTTTGCTCAACAACATACACCCAGGTGCTTTGTTGGCCAGGGTGATCCTAAAGGCAGAGTGCTGTCAACATTCCTAATTGGTTATTACCCAATAACACACACCCTCCAGTGTCTTGGGACTACAAAACACTTTTTACCTAGCCTTCCTACATGAATAATGAAGCACTTCAAATATTCATCCAATTATAGTCAGCCTCTCTCTTGGCTAAGGATTGCCAAATGCAATTGGACATACTTCTGACATAGAATTTCAGGCTATATCTATATTGGAAGGGTTTAGTCATAATTCTTGACTTCTGGGGAGAGATTAGATAACACCATGATGGCAATTTCTCCAGCCTCAAAAGCTATTGTTTATTCACTTTTGCTGTGAAATTCTAGTTTACTAGGAGTATAATGTGGGAGTTTTAGGAATTTTTTTTTATTTTATACTTGGAGCTTGTAACATAAAATTGTTCATATTCTGTTTGAAACAATGAGACTGTTTGCTTTTTTTCCAAGTGCTGTGGCTGAAGCTGCATAGGACTGAAGTTGCCATCAACATATGAAAAGCAGAAAATTGTCATGTGTGCTTTTCAAACATGTAGGCTGTATTTATGTTCGTGATATATTTTGTTCTGAATATTTTGCTCCCCATCATGATTGTCTCCCGATATGGCAGTGGCCAACTTTTAAATATGCTTTTCTCTTGTCTTGCTAATGTTCTCAAAAACAATGTCCTTATGCTTTGCAGCATCTTAAGATGTAATTTTACTTTACTAGCTTTTCCTGTGAATAAGCTCCCCTGAATGTTAATCTTCCCTCTGGCCTTTCAAAACCTGATGGAAGTGGTGTGCCATACCCCTGCTTACAGCAGCTTCCAGCTCCTCTGCAGTAATGCTGTAGGCAGTCACACTGGCTCCATCGTGCTGCCACAGAGAAAAGCCCTGTGACAGTGTCCATGAGTAGGGAAGAGGTGGCAAATTTTATTCTAGGAAGACAAAAGTTGGTGGAACGGTGGCAGGAAGGATACCTTCCTTCTTATTTCCCCTTTGGAAGACCTTATGGGAAAGGGAAAGGATAAAAACTGCTGCTTTTCTGTAGCTAAAGCATATTTGGAGGCTCCACTTTTCATCAGGCATTCTCATTTTCCCAGTTTCTAATACTGCTGTCTCATAAAGCTGGGCCTTGGGCCATGCCTCCCATACCAGCCTTCTCTTGCTCAGTAGCTAACCCTGATAAACTCATCAGCAGAGCTACAATTGCACTTTCGTGCTTCCACTTTGGATTAATGGTGTAGCTCTGCAAAACTGAATAGATGCTGCTCTCTAGACCGCAGAAGCCTGGTTCCAGGTGAGCGTTTAATTCCACTCTTGGGAAGGAGAAATAAAAGCCCTAATCAGGTATGTGTTGTGCTTCTCTCTCTGTAGGCTCAACAAAAGAAAGGATGAAAAAGATGCTTTTGAAAGTCACTGCTGTCTGGTATCGTTACAAGGCATAAAGCATTGGTTTGAAAATAGAAACAGCTGGTTTCAATTGTGTTTAACTTCCATGTGGGTCAGTTTATTATTTCCTATTAAAATGCAAAGTAGTTAAATCAGAGGTGTAAGCCCTTCTTCCTTCTCTTTATTAATGAAATCCTGGAAACATGATAAACATGAAGGGCCCTAGGAGTGAGGAAGAACATAAAACAGGTTTGGTACCATGTGAAAAATGTGAAGCTGGTAGTGCAGTTCTTATTCAAAGAAGAAAAATTAGTCATGTTCTTCTGCAGACCTGACCCTGATCCTGCAGATGCTCTGCTGGGTTGTGCCAGGCTGATTCACGTTGGGATAGCTCAGCTGCAGCTCCTTTGGGAGTATTTCTTCCAAGAGCCCTTTCTCTTGCTGTGAAGGACCACAGAAAGGGCTCTGTCCCTTGACCTTGCACGCCAGAATATTTTTCTTTGCAATGTTCTTCCACTGGGAAAAGTGAGTGGTGATGAAAGCTTTATCAGCTGGAAATTGCAGAGACAGAACAAAATAAAGGGGGTGAGGTCCCAAAAAACCCAGTGAAATCTAGTCCTGATAAAGGTCAAGTTTACTAAGTGTACTAAATGTACATCTGAAAAGAGGGTACATCCATCATAACAGAGAATCTATTTTCCTCATTGCTGTCCTAATATTATTCTGCTCAAGTAACAGACCACTTGGGGGTGGTAGCTCAGGTAGTGTGGGGGGAGCCAATGCCCCTGGTCAGAAATCACTCCATATGGTTCAGGCAGCAGGAATGTGTTCATATTAGCTTTCCCTGCTTTAGTGTTGAGGTGAAACTCCTTCTTTGTCTTGCCTGAGTATCTAGTTATAATAGATAATAAGCCAGTGATGTGCTCCCAAAATTAGATATGGAATTTAATTTTGCCTGTGTTCACAGGCTGAGGAGCAAACATGCCTTGTCTGACTTTGATCCTGCAAAGTAGCCTGAGCTGCTGTCACAATCATATGCTGACTGTTTCTGTGCCCCTCAGTATTGTTTAGCAGAGGACTTTCCTCAGAGATCAACCAATACTTGAAGCACAGTGGAGAAATAGACCTTCCTTTTGACATCTGTTGTGAGGCTCAAGTCTTGGTAAACACTTCTCATCGATATCTTCAAAGCTGTCTCTCATAGCCTTTGTGTTACCAGTGTGATATGGCAGACTCATTCTTTAGAGTGGTGTAAATCCCCGGGGCATATCTCTGCCAGAGGTCTTTTAACATCAAAGCACGCAGATACTGGCTGGTGGCAATTAAAGGCAACAAAGATGACCTGTGTGCTTGCCCTACTGCTGCCCACTGCAGCTGGAGCTCTGGGTGGGCTGCAGGATGCAGGGATCAAGTGGGGCTTATGGGTGCAGCTGATGAGCAGTCGGCAGTTGGCGCAAGCATCTGATCTGAGAGGGGCAGCTGCATGCAAGTACCTGCTGTCTTGCTGCTCTTGTTGACTGTGTTGCTGCAGTATTGGTGGTAATATCGCAGAGCCCAGTCTGACATCAGGTGCCTTCTTCCTCCTGTTAAAACCCATCATGAAGCTGGTGCTGAGCAGAAGGTTGTGCCTTCTGCTGCACAGCTGGGCACCCCCAGTCCATTTCGTCTCCTGTGGTTATTTTTTGGTAGTCATCTTGTGGTATGCTTAAGGAAGAAAAGCTGTGCAAAAGCAAGTGGCCAAGGACTGCACCATAGGTTTTTGTCCCAGGACCACAAGGTTAATTCAAATAAATACAGACTTTTGTGCATGAGGTGGTTAGCAGTATATAATTTGGTGATCTGAATTCCTAGTTAGAGTTGGTTGTTTTAAGACATTATCTTTCTCCAGACTTCTTCCCTTCATTGTGCTAATTGGCTTCTGCATGCCTGTAAAAAAGTAGGATTTTAGAAAGGTAGTGGAAAATAATCAAAATCATACTATAGCCCCAAACTGTTTGCTTCTGGAGAGATGGGGCTTTGATGAAACAGTGCATCTCTTGATTACCCTAAACTATTTTCAGTCTTCTGCACCTTTCGATAACGTGGTTCCATAGATCTCCTGTAAAGATAGTAGAAAATGACTTACATCTGCACCTTGGGGTAATGAAAGGAAAAAAAGCTCAGAAATCTACCAAGACACCTGGATTTCTGCTAAATTAAAATGTTATTACGATCATGTATAGAGCAAAAAGCATTGGTATTAAGTAGCAACATAAGTGGAGAGGACAATGCAGGCTGGTTGTAATGTGTTTTATTTTCAGCAAGCACAGAGAGAACTTTTTGAAACAGTTTTCTGTCCCTGAAAATGCCTGTATTGGAACTTGCATTGTTCTAAAAACTGTAGGCTTGAAATTCAGTATCGTTAGCTCTCTTGTTGTTAAGGGAGTCCTAGCCTTTTGGCATACATACCTTTTTGGTTGTTGATCAGGCTTTTTTTCAGTATTAGTCCAAGCTGGAACTTAATCTATTGATACAAGAGTTGTGTGGTGTTACCAGTGTCTGGGGAAAAGGGCAGATGCAGTTGGAAAGAACCCTTTTTTCCCCTTCTTTTAGTCCAAGTGTAGTTAGATTTCCCTCTTTTCAGAGAAAAGCTTCACAATTAGGTGAGTGAAATAATGAAAACCTACAGTAGGCTGCTCTATCATCAACATCTTTCTACTAGTTTAAAAGCAGTTCTCAGCTTGGTAGGCATCTTCTTGTTTATTAGCAGCCCGGAATTGCTAACAGGGAAATTTTGACTGTTGGGTTGTGCTGGTTTCTACCAGGAAGATCACAACTGATGTAAGATATATATCCTAAGTATTGTAAATTCTCCAGACTGATGGAGTTATGCTTATTTGACTGTTTCTCCACAGATCATTTCCCACTTGTTTGCCTGCATTCAAAATTTATTAGTTGCTATGTGACAGAGCTGTCGTAACCTTTCAGCTGCGTGATCAGTGGTGTACAAGGTGTACATGGAATGAGATCCAGTCCTGCATAGGTGGGCTGGCCTCCATGGCAGTCTGTGCCTGTCCATAGGCTGTAGCTCGATCCCAGAGTCAGCTCACTTCAACACCCTGCTAAAGTACTTGAGGCTGACTGCCTGCATTTAGGAAATGAGGATCCTAACACGCTTGCAGTATAATATGACTTTGGATGGCACATTTCTGTATTTCCTGCAGTGAAGGTGCAGCTCAGGAAGAAGCTAAGAGGAGTCAGCTCCTCTGTGTGAGGGTAACCTGAGTTACAGGATAAAATAGTGCTCAAATTAAAAACATTACAAATTCCTACACAATTTAGGAGCGCTACAAACTATTGCTCTGAATTTAATATCATATCAATTTGTAATTTTTTATTTAACAGAACCTGTTCATTTTTTTTAATTGAAATTAGTATCTAGAAAGAATAGTGATAACTTTTAACATATAAATTTTGGGACAGTTAGTTTCTGGTTGTTTTGTGAGTGTGATATGCTTACCTTGACATGGGCAGCTAATGCCTGTGCACAGTTCCTGACTGGAGTCTTGTGGCTGCTCTAACAGAACACAAACCTGCAGTAGGGTCCCTGTGCCATCCCCCAGCCCTTTGGGATGCCCTAGAGTATCTCCAGTGGCAACAGGCAGCTGAATCAAATTCTGGCTGTTCTGTATTAAAGGCACAATGATGTAGCATTTACTTTTGTCATGTGGTATTTTTTTGGATTTCACTATCTACAATTACAGTGTCTGTTTTCACATATGTGGATTAATTATTCCTTGCATCACTAGTTTATGAGGCTATATTGCTTCTGTGCTGTATCTCAATTCTCTTCCTTTCGCCTCTCTACCTCCTCCACAGAATTACATCTGACCTGCCATTGGGTTTGGTATGGCTGCAGGGATGATTACACCATGACAACATCTAATTTAGTAAACAATAAAGCCACTGTTTTGTATATGTAAAGTTTGTCAATGGAAATAATGTTATCTGTGTGTTTCTTTTATCACACTACCACCAGCAAAATGTTCAGGTGTGGCTTTGACATTTCTAAGCTATGCAATAAGCATTATTTATTGCTCAGAGCCACTGTCTAGGGTGTTTTAGGTGGACTTTCCTGTCCTCTTAACAGATCAGTGCACAGGTTTTGTATGAGCTGATTTGGTTAATGGTGTGATTTTTCTAGTTACTGAAATGCTTAAATCATTTTGACCTCTAGCATGGAAGCGATTAAACATGTAAATGTATGGGAATGAGTTATACGGGTATAAGCACATCTCTCTATGTACACACATGCGTGTGTCCACACCAGGAATCACAGCAACGTAACTGTAATGTATGTAAGTTCAACCATAGAATCACAGAATGTCAAAAGACCTTAAATATGTCATCCCAACCCCCCCTGCCATGGGCAGGGACACCTCCCAGCAGACCACATTGCTCAGGGCCTTCTCCAACCTGGCCTTGAACACTGCCAAGGTTGGGGCATCTGCAGCCTTTCTGAGCAACCTGTTCAGTGTCTTACCACCCTCACAGTTAGAGTTAATCAACAGAAAAGCAGTGTACCGTCTTGTTTCTCATTCTAAATTCTGTGCTCATAACACCCATCTCTTCCTCGCCTTTGTTGTGTATGCACTCATGCTACCTGGATTACTGTTCTCAAAGAATTTGTAATCTATGATGTTAGCCTGAAAGTACCATTTTCATTCTAGGTAGAGCAACCTCTGAGCAGGTGGGCTAAGTAGGTAAAGGAAAACACAAATATTTGAGAGAAATGTAATAAACACGCTATTTTGTAGCTGGCCTTGCAGCTTCTCTTGTTGCAATTAAAGTCAGCTTTATAGGCAAAGAACATTATTTGGGCAGCCAGGGTGACCTTTGTTTGTAATTTTCGTGGCATATGTGTAATAATACCATCTCTAATACCTTTGCCTGCCACTGTGCAGAAAAATGTGTTGCTTATTTACTAAATGTGTCATCAGCACCTCCTTTTACTCTTTAGTTCAGCCGGTGTCCCTGGGCTGTATTTTCTGTATATTGTTTGAGTCCTGTTCTAAAGAGTCTTTCTTATGTGCTTTCTTTACAACATTCCTTAGTCTTGTACCTTCTTGCTTCAGTCAAAGCAGCCCAAAAAAAGGCAAGGCAGTTGTGCTTAGTGGTAGCATCACATAGGAAATCTGGCACATGCTTGTACAGAGTTCATTTCTCTAGGTCAGCCCCCATCTGCCTTACCTGTGTCTCCTTCCTGCAGTCCCTTCCTCATCCATTAGACCTCCTGCTCCCACAGATGAAGCAAGGGTCCTGTGGTCAACAGTTTGCTATGCTGTATAACCCTGGCTTGTCCCCAGCTTACATGCCAAGCTGAGGGTACTGTGAGAAAGTTACACAGCCTTAAAATCTTTCATACAGAAGGAGGTTTGCAAATGCAAGTTGCAGGAGCTTCTCTAATATCTTGTGAAGCTGGTCTTGACTGCCTTAATAACATTCTTCTTATGTGTATTGTTTGTTTCCTTTGTCTATTCCTATAGGGCTTTATAAAAGCAGACTGAACACCCTTTCCACCTTCCCTGGAAATTTTTTCTTTAGACAGTCCAAGCCCAAGTTCAGCAGAAGGGTTGAGAACTGATGATCTGTTTTAGAGGCTTCTGCTGCACAAGTTAGCAGCAGTGAACTGTGAAGCTCTGTAAACCGCACTGGAGAAGGATGTTACAAAAGTCTGTATGAAAGCAGAAGAGCGAGGATGTTTGGGCAAAGTTCATTCTGAACTCTGGAGGATGGTGTTTCATGTGGACAGAGGCACAAACATAGTTAACATTTTAAAGTTTTAGAAGGACTTTCTCTGAATCTTGCTCATTAATGAGAATTTTTTACTTAGTTTTAATGTAGAAGTGATCTTTTTCTCTCTCGGGAAACAGTCCCCATGGGTGCTGCCGTACAGCACACAGAGGTTAGTTGTACAGTCTCCTGCCTTTATGGGCTACAATGCAGGAGGAGCTTGTGCAACTCTTGCAAAGGGAAAGGCAAGTGTGTTCTTGTCCTGTCTATGAAAATGTGTTGTCCTTTCTCTTAGAGAAGGCAGCGGTTAACAAAAAATATAAATGTGATTTCTGGTTAAGTGTTCAGAGTTGTGAAGATCTTGGAAAGCTTCATTCATTATGGTTTCATTGCAATGTTTGTCATTTATACGGAAACAGGATCCAGGTGTATGAAGTGTGATGCCTTGTTCCCGAAGGAAAATTCTGAAAAGGGACAGAGCGATACCATAGAGCTTCTTTCATACCATATACATCTGGGGTCTCTGCTGGGCTTCGATCCAGAACTTATTTTGCCGCTATTTTTCTAAGGCATTTCATGGAGAATCTCAGAGTGTTTCCTAATTTCCAGTGATTTGTATTTGGAATTTTGATGCTGAGTCTTCTCAAGGGTACAGAAGAAATCCTGAGAGCTAATAGTGGTTTGAATGAAATTCATGAAAGCTGAAGGGCAAACTTGATGTACAAAGGAACACATCAAAGGATTTCTCCCATTCCAGGAAGGTTTTTTTTGTTGGTTGTTTGGGTTTTTCGAATATCATGAGTTTTGAAAGGCAAATGGTTCTGATAGCTTTTTCTAAGCTACTTTAACAGTGTCCCCTCTTTGTGGAATCTGCATTTACAGGTTTATTGATAGGGGTTTGAAGATGGGTATTGTTAACAAGTCTTTTTTTTCTTAAGAAAAGTCGACAGGCTCAAAGGAACCTGGGTTGAAGTTAACATATTTTTGCATTTTACTTAAATGTGATCCTAAGACACAAGTTCTGCTTTTTTACATTGCCTGTGAAGGAGTTCAGTGTTCTGAATATATAGATTATCATGGCCTTTGGGATGTTGTGCACCCACCAGTTTACCTACTTTCTGGCTTTTGGTATTGAATGATAAACACTCCTGTTCTGCTCCTATCCTCCATTATCTGTACTCACAGCAAACCTGACCATCTTAAACATGATTAAAATATAATTCAAAAGTTATTAGCTAATTATGACGCAAAGTACTTAATTTGCCATTGCACCCTAATAACTTAAAGGTACTCCTGATAACTTGGTAATAACCGTATCATAAGCAAAAGGACACGGTTGCTACTAACTTAATAGACAGCTTCCCTCAAGATAAAACAAATAACATACCTCAATGAAATCGGATTCGAGCTTAGTAAAATCATCTTGGCAAGCAAAGAGAGTATTTGTTAATTTTTCTGTGAAATGTTATCACTGCCAAGAAAACTTAGTTACAAAAAAAACAAAGATGGCAAAAGTATTTGCATGAATAATTGATTTAACATTTCAGTGGTTTAAGTGATTTTAGGAAAAGTGGTTTTGACATGCTCTGGGAAACTATAAAGTTTTTAAGGACTTGTTTGCAAGATACCAAGCACTGTAGGGGACGTGGGGCTTAAAGGCTTGTAGTCTGTTCTTCACTATATCCAGTGCATGAGCAAGTCTGGAAGAAGAAAAAAGAGCAAGGAGAGATGTCATTGTAAAGAGTAAAATGCAGGTGGTCAAGCTGTGGCTGTGGACCAGCAGGCATGCAGGGGAGCCTGTGTGTGTAGCTGCTTTATTGCCTGATGTCCTCACAAGTATCTGGAGCAAATTGCCCCTTGTGATGAGAGGGATGATGGCAGGTATCTGCAGCCTCCTCCCCTGCTTCAAGTCTCCATGACTGGTCATGTGGGGTGGGTCAGAGAGCTGGCCTGTGCTACAGGTGTCTCAAAGTCCTAGAGGAAGAGAGGAGCTGTGGTCCCAACCTGTAGAAAGTGGTTTTGCTGAAGGAACTTGGGATTGCAAGACTTAAGTTTTCTGGAGACAAATCTGTATGGTAGCAAAAGGGAGGGATTGCTTGGCATCTGGAGACAAGCAAAACTATGAGGGTCAGGGATATATTCAATCACAAAATTACAGAATATTCCAAGTTGGAAGGGACTTACAAGGATTATTGAGCCCAGCTCTTAAGTGAATGGCCCGTATATGTCTTGGGGAGTGTCAGCAACTTCAGTATCTGTCAGATGGAGGAACCTCACTTTTTGAAAAGTGATGGGATTGTGGAGATGAAGATCCTGATTTGGGGTGGGGAAACAGCTGTTCAGCAGAGGGTAGACCCCTCTGAGCCACATCTGAAGTCTGTAACACAGCCTAGAGGCTCAGGAGCTTTGTCTAACATGGTATTGAAATTTCTTTTGAAACACTTACCTGCCCAGCCTTGTGTGAAAAAAAAAACGCAGATTAGGGTTTCAGCCTGTTCCTCTTATCAGTCTGCATCTCCCAGGTATACCAGAGCAAAGAGAGTAGGAATATGGTAAACAGAAACTCCCTGGCCCATCTGTGGTCTGGGGGTAGTGTTCTCCTGGCGTCACCCTTGTTGCTACCGTACAGTGTGGGAGACGGTTTCCATCTGCCTACATATATATAGTTTTATGTCATGAGTCACTAGCTCCTGACATCCCATCCCAACTATTTGTTCCTCTCTTTTCTAAAATGTCAGCATTTCTACAAGTGCCATTTGGGTCTGGGTGGATGATGGTCCTGAGTTTGGGAATGACTGTTTCATTGTCCCAGCAGAAGGCTGTGGCAGAGCCTACATTTCTTGACTTGCTTCTGTCAAACATTCGGGCAACCCTGCACCCACCAAGGTGACTGGCTGTCAATCAGTATGTTATGTACATCAGGGCAGCTACTGTATTAGCTCCATGTCATAGTGTAATTATTAGTTCTGGTGTGAATCTCCTAGGTAGATAGGTCACCTGCTTAGTGGGAAAAAACCAGCGTTTTAATTTTTCTTGAAAAAGCTTCCTTTTCAGGCAAACAGAGATTAGGGTGCTTCTACAGACTCCTGGAGCCTTGGCCATCCATTTTTTAATTCAGCCCAGTGTTCTGTGTGACCCATGTACCCACTTTTGTTCAGCTGTCATTTAGTTATGTGTCTTGAACACACCATGCTCATCTGTGGCGTAGAAAGACGTAGCTTGCTGTCGTGTAAGTAGCATTCCTGCAACATGACTACACGATGTTGTGCAATTTATTCTTTTCCAGTTAATGTGTCAGTTTGTCCATGTGGACTAGATCCAATGACTATTAGTTCATTTTGTAATATGTCTGATTTACTTTCATCTCTGCTCCTGATGCTGCCTCTGATCAGGCAGGTTGTAGCAAATCCCATGTTTCTCTGCTTTTCCTTTTTTTTTTTTTTGTCTCTGATGCATTCCCTAATGATACCATGTCACTCATCATTTCAGATCCTTCCCATCTGCTTCTCACATGCTTTGCTCTGTCTTTAAGATTTTTCACAACTTTTTGTCTATCTCAATTTCTTCTAAATGCTCTATTAACCCTCTGAGCTTGCCCTTACCTTTTCTGTTGCTTTTGTGCTGAAATAAAATGTTAAGATGTTTGAAATGTTCTCCAGGTAAATGGTTCAGTTCCTTAATCTTGAGCAAATATTTCCACAGAGATTTGACATCCATTTATTCAGTATTTGGCATTTATATGTCTTTTAAAATGCCATGTAACTTTTTTTTAAAATCTTGTAAGAACTGCTGTTTTAATACCTTCTCCCATACATTCGTCTTGTTCTGTCATTTTGGCTCCTATATAAATACTTTTTCTATAGAAGGTTTAATGAGATTTTAGGTTTTAATACATTTTTCCCCTGTTACCTTTGCTTTATAATAATTGTATTCATGCCTCTTCTCATAACGTAGGAACTATCTGTGCCAAGGAATTCCTGAGACTCATGGACATGAAACCTTAAATTAAATGTAAGAAGGAAGAGATAAGAACAAATTATAATAGTACTGAGAGCAAGAGATTACAACAGGGTATTTGGTTAAAATGCGGTTTTCATAATATATGTTCCTGAAAATTGCAAATGTATTCTGTTATGTTTATGAGCTAACTTTTGTTATGCAGAGTTACAGAAGTTGTTGTGTATTCAGTCTCTGTGGATCCAAATGAGAAGAGCAGGTTGATACTGTCAAAGTGATCTTCTGAAAAAAAAAAAGAATAGAAACCTCATAATTCTCTACTTGGGTAGGATAGCATTTCGCCCTGGCATGGATCCCTCTTCAGCTGTACTGGCTTCTAGGGGACAGTACAAAATTATATAATTCAGACATACAAGGAAGTGAGATTAAATAGCCATGAGATGAGCATACCATTAAACAGATCTAAATTATAATGGGCTCTTATGCAAATTGCCTTTGAGCACTCAGTAAAAGAAAATGAAAAGAAATTAATAAGGACAGCTTGGACTAAAAAGTTGCAGAGGAAAAAAAAGTAAAAGCCTGTTCCAGCTCACTCTCCACACACCCCAGAGTGTTAAATAAGCATTCCCGTTAGCCACATGAATATAATGATGTGATAATAAAACTTGCATTTAACTTTTAAGGTCCAAACCCCTAATCACTTTGCCACTGCGACTCCAGCCAGGTAAGATTTCAAATAAAATACCTTTTCTTTGCTATGTGCTTCATTATTGGAGGGGGAGAGATCTGTTTTCATGAGTATTTTGCTCTTTGCCAGATGTTGAATATCCAACCCCGGTGAAGTCCCAGGCAGTTACTTGCCTTGCCATTAGCAGGGAATTGCAGATGCCAGGGCATTGCTGATGCTCCTCCTGCTGCACAGTTCCCTCCGATGGATTAATAAAAGAAATTCTCAGCAATTTTCCTCCATTTTTGTTGTTCTGCGAAAGGCGTGGGGAGCAGGGAAATCTGACAGCTAAGTGCTGTTGAAAGTAGTTTATTGCAAAAGATTTTCAGTTAGTTTTGAGTTCATAGTGTCCTCTGATAAAGAAGTTAATATGAGAAACAATATACCAAATATATTCAATTTTAAGAAATGTCTGTTTTCACAGAGAAAAAAAAGGTTTATTTCCACCTTAGTTTGAAAGTGATAAAATATTCAGCATGTTTATTCCTTTGATTACCAAAGGGAAGAATTTTAGCTTTGTCCAGTGATGCTGCTAAAACACTTTGCAGCACTGTGTCATTTTTCTTGGCATTAAGAGTTTTGCCATAGTTGACTTGTTTACTTCATATTGGCCATCTTGTTCCTAATTTTTGCTGCTTTCCCACATTCTCAGCTGAGGCAGAATATACTAAAGTGAAGTATTTTCTCTTTATGTGTATAATAATATATATAAATATTTATACACTGAGAGAAAGGTTATAAACACACTGTGTATACAGTTTTGCTGCAGACTGAGTATATTTTTATACTTGAGAAGCAGGGCTTGTTTCTGAAGAATTTGAGAAATCCTGTAAGCAATGTCATCTTCCCATCCTAGCTTCTTCATCTGGAAATGCTGTTATGGCAGTGCTGGTCTATGGGAAGAAAGATCCATCCCTCTAGTATTTTATGGAATTAAAACAATTATCTTTTCCATGTCCTGTTGTTTTTTCTCTCCACTAAACCCAGGCTTGTGTCTATACCTGGTTTTTGTCCTTACAGTAAAGCCAAATTCTCAATGGAAACAGGGTTTTCCACAGGTTATATTTTCAACCCTTTTCTGACAGTGGAATATGATACTTAAAGCCACAGACATTAATTATTACCCATTGGAGGTCGCACTTTCAACCCATGGGACATTAATTTTCTTCATATATAGAAAATTTCAGCCTGTTAGTTTTAATTAAATATTTCAGAAGCACATTTTCTTGTAAATGGACTGCAGTTTCGTATCCTTTACCCTTGATATTTGGCTAATTCTGCGTATAATTATCAGCTTATTTTCAAGCCTCCTTCAGAGCACTTTCCTCTTTCAAGAATCCATTTAACTGTTATGTATTTGTCATTAAAAAAGAAAAACAAAGGTGTCTTTTCCAGTCATCAGCCAACGTTGTCAAGAAGGAGGTGGGGAAAAACATCTTTCAGGTTTTCTTGGGAAGTGAAATTATAATAAGAATGACTTGCCAGTCCTTCTTGTACCAGCGAACTGGTGTCTCTTAAGCATTTATAATCACAGTGTGAGAGCAAGCAGGAGTACCAGCAGAGCTCTGGGTGGCAGGGAGGATGGTTACTCAGACTGTGCTGTATAGAAGAGGTGCCAAGCGAGGCACAGGAGGGAGCTTGCCACTGTGCCTGCAGGAACCCAAGCGTACATGGTGAGGCTGGAGGGGGAAGATGCTGATTGTTCCCCAGATCCTGGCATAGCTCAGTCTCCTCTCCTGATGGATGTAGCAGATGCAGCTTAGCAGCAGGACCATGTCACTAAATTTGGATCCCATATTATCTCAAGTTTTTCCCTGAAGGCCACGTGAAGGAAGCTGGAATCTGTTTTTCCATCTGAAAAGGAAAAAAGCTTTAATTTTGTTTACAGAAGCCTCTCTGCTGTTTTAATATGTGGAAGTGCATTTGTGTATTGCAAAGTGATCCTGGGAGGGGAGCCAGAAGGGAATTGGGACTTTGCAATTCCTGGGGTTTTGCTGCTGCTACAAAGCAGCAGAGCACTAAGGCAGTGTTTTCAGCTAATGCTTCCAGCCCAGACCCAAAGCCTTTGAGGTCTCAGGTAGCATTCCCAGTGGCTGTATGCTCTCCTCAGCATTTTATGGTTTTGTCAGAAGGTTCCATCCTCTGATAGTATCTTGCTCTTCTCTAAACAATTAATAAAATGGAGACAAAAAGCCTTGAGGTTTAAAATATGTAATTATATAAGTAATTTAGAACTAGGAAAATGCTGCAGAAACCAATTATGATTATACATTTCAGTAATGACTGACTTGGCCAAATACATGTTTTGTGTGTGAATTCCATGATAGATTTCAAGATGACATGCCTGAGTACAGGGGAAAATTAATTCTAAATGTTGAGTATTTCCATATTAGACATAAAATGTGGCTCATCCACCTAGGAACAGGAACCTGTACTATATGGGCTGTCACAGCTTAAATTTTGAGCAGCAGGGCAGGCAGTAACAAGTCTTTGAGGAAGAAAGCTTGAATAGTTCTAAAGGATGACTTTGAAAAAAAGTATTTTGTATCTGATCATGCTGCAAAATATATTTATTTCCTTATGTGTTATGGATTGCATGCAACTTGAATTGATTCAGGCTAACTGAGGTTAGTGGTTTGTTGGGTTTTTTTTTCTTTCTTGGTCACCTGCCAACTGGTGAGAAGCTATAGACAAGACTTGTATTCTGTTCACAACTTATGTATGTACCTGCTCAGGCACAGATGTCACTCCAAACTCAATTTAGGTTGCCTGTGCCATTTTCCAAGGGAGGGTGTGTGACTGTGAGTGCAACATTGCGTATGGTCACCTGGAACCCTGTCCCTCTGCAGTTTGCTGAGACCCTGCTGCAAGCCCTGCTGCCTCCCCCTGTTTGGGAACCACTTCTGCCTTTTGCCTCTTGAACCCCTCCTGGAGACTGCCTTCTGCTGGCCAAGGGATGGGGCATCTCTCAGCCTGGTATGCTTCGTGCAGCCAGGAGGGCTGAT
The DNA here is from genome assembly GCA_013396755.1 of Sclerurus mexicanus. Classification (NCBI taxonomy): domain Eukaryota; kingdom Metazoa; phylum Chordata; class Aves; order Passeriformes; family Furnariidae; genus Sclerurus; species Sclerurus mexicanus. Next base: position 977,587 of record VWZF01000813.1, read on the forward strand.
CCTCACTGAGTTTTTGGTGGCTTCTTTTCTACTGATGGTGGGGAATGGTTGTTTATTCACTTCTTTTAAAACAAAAATTATATGCCATGACTGTTTGTTGCGCTTGCTCTATCCTTTTTGTGAGAAAATAGACTTGTACCTTACCTATACCACAAACTGGGTGTGATCAGGCAATAAAAGTGCCTGTTGGTCCCCTACCTCCATGCTGATGTCTGGTTGTACAATAGTATGCTCTCCAGTAACCTGTGGAGGTTTTTTTCTGCTGATTCCCAAAACAGATTGGTTATATTAGAACAAGAAAAAACCCTAGACCTGAACAAGCCTTTCCATTAAAATATTTGAAACGTGGTATCTGCAGAATATTACAGAATGTAGCAGGTTGTGACAAAACTGTGAAACCACGTCCCAGGTTGTTGGCAGTATTTCACATGGTGTGTCCATCTGACGTACCACAAGTGAGCTATTTCGAGATCATTTTGTTTACAATTCTGGTGTTGAAAAGATTCAAAAAGTACTTCCACATTGCATGTACAGGCATATGAGCAGGCACGCAAAATCAGACCTACCAGTCACTCCTGCTCATTTCATTGGGAAACCACCAGTGACTCAGGAGTGTTTTGCAAATGCCCCAGTGCAGAAACAAAACATTTATTTCATGTTACTCTGAGGGTTTTATTTGGAGTTTTCATCCCTTTCTATTGCTCTAACTAAAACTGGTTTGAGAGACCCACATCCAGAAACATGTGCACACAGTAGTTGATGTTGCAAGCCCTGTTGGCAAGCAGAGGCTGTCTGGGTAGCTGCATGGTTCTGGTGGTCAATGGGTGGTCTCTAAAAACTGAGACATTTTGCTAGATTATTTTAGAGAGTTCTGATTGATACCTATCACAAGCAGTTAACTTTTACATTAAATCATTACCTCATGCTGAAATGTTATCACTTTTGTATCCCAATCTTCGCATTCCTGCTATGTGCTGCCCCTGAGCTGTGCCTGCCTTGGTGTTGGTTGCAGTAAATGGTATCTGAAAAGTAATCTGGGTTTAAAAAACAAACAAAAACTAAGGAAACAACCAAAACAAACTATTTCCTGGGTACAGTTTCCAAACTAATTCAAATTCACTGTGCAGTGCTCTGGAAAGCAAAATGAGTCTACCAAGGGTGTTTGAGCATCTGGAGTGGATGGGGTGTGCTGAAGGGAACTGTCAGAAGAGGTGTCCAAAATAATTGCGGGGGTGTCATCTCATGAGACATGGATTTGGGCAGCAAGGTGGGTGCAAGAGGCTGCTGCCCTGGCTGCTTCTCCCCCACCTCGCCTCCACTTCCCCAGCTTTGCTGTTTCAAAGTTCCTGAGGCCATGCTGGAAAAGGTGTGGCTTAAACCATGGTTTAAAACCATCCCTTCTTTTATGGAGTAGAGCCACAGAGCTGCTTTGGTGAAGTTAGCGCAAGAGGGCTTTGCAGCATTCAGCCATTTGAGCAGCTCTTGAGCTGAGCTTGGCTTGACTCTGCTACTCATCTCGCTTCCTCTCCAGAATCGGCCGGCTCTTTGATGGCACGGAGCCCATTGTCCTCGACAGCCTCAAGCAGCATTATTTCATCGACAGAGATGGGCAGATGTTCAGATATATCTTGAATTTCTTAAGGACATCGAAACTCCTCATTCCTGATGATTTCAAGGTGAGATTTCAAGGGACTTGGGTATTTTGCATGTACCTTGGTAAAGCAAGTATCCGGCGTATAGTCAGAACAGAGCCTTAGACAGGGAAGGGGAACTTGCAGGGTGTGGTGTTTGATTTCAGGTACATGGTGAAAGTAAGCATGCTAAAGTGGTGTCTGCCTTTCCTAGAGTGCCATCAATATTAAATTTTCTCCTCCTGGCTCTAGCGTAATGAAGCAACCTTGCCAGGTTTGACCTAGGAAAATTAAATATCATAGGATACTGATGAAGACAGAAAGGATGTTACAATCTGCAAGTGACTGCTCATGAGCTTTGCTGATTACTTGTCCTCTCATCCGTTTTTATGCTTCCCCTCTGATTGCAGCAGCTCCAGTTTCCACTCCCACGCTGAAATTCAGAAAATGGTGTGGGAATACAGTATTGACAAAATAAACCGCATACATGGTAATATTTGAGCATTAAGTCATAGAATATTTTCTCCTTCAGACTCCCGAATGCATACTGCAAATCTAGTTTGGGAATTTTAGAGGTATCAGGGATGAATAGTTTCATGTTCGTTATTTAAACTTCAATAAAGAGCCTGCTTTTTTTTCTTTTTAATGACAAATTTGTGGTAGTTCATCGTTTTCGACATTAGGCAGAGATTCAGACTCCATGTGATGTTTATCTGCTAGTATGTATGTAGGTGTATATGTGGTGTCAGTGCAGAGAGCACTGGGGACCGTGGTTGCAATCAGAACAGATCTTTATCATTACTTAATGAACACACAGCAGTGTAGCTGGCTGTGCCCCTAATTCACTGTAGGAAATACAGCAGCTGGGATTGAACAGAAGAGGTGATGTGGAAGGGTTAGAGCAGTTCACACTGGCATGCTTTTATCCCGTGTTTTTCTGAGACAGCTTTTCAGGTGTTTGGAGCATAATAGGTGTGAGGTTGAGGTCAAGGGCCATATTTCAGCAACGTTTGAGTCATCTGCTGTAGATACATCCTTGTTGCTCCCATGCATGACAAGGGTAGATCTCCCTGAATAATGTGGGAGTTTGGAACTAGCCAATACCATAATTTCCTTCTTTTGAAGCCTTAGCACGGCTTTGTGAGGCTCTTGGCATTTGTCCTGGAGGTAATCCGAAATACAGAAAAAGCCACCTTTCATGCAATATTAAGAAATTACATATGTAGAGCTTTTTAAACACATAAATATACTGTAGCTGTGCTGAAATTAAAAATGTAACTCCTGGCAAGTTCACCCAACTATGATGTTCAAAGGGGTGTCCTCCCCAGTTATGCTTTAAGGTTTACAAAAATCAGCTATTAAAATGAACAGCACTTCATGTTTTTTAGATATATATAGAGTAGGTGACTCTTCCGTTACACATATAAATGTAAGCAGTATTTTAGGCTTGATTTAGGTGTCCCATTCACATCAAGTATTTGGTTTTTAGCTCAAATTCAGGGCCATATTGATTATTAGCAGTCTTCTCTTTGTTTCTCTGTTTTCCCTAATTCTTGTTTATCGCTTTTCTCTGTATAAATATTTTCCAAATAGTTTTATGCTCTTAAACCTAGAAAAACAAGATTTGTTTTTTTGCTTTTATTTTTTTTAAATTTAAAAAATGGTAAGGCAGACTCCACATCATCAGTTCTAAATTACTTCTTCACTCACTACGCCTAGAAATGCATTCTCTCTGCTCTGACATTTGAGACAACGTAGTAAACAATATTAGTGGCAAAATGGGGAGGTATTAAAAAATACTTAATTTTTAAAATGCAGTAATATGTGCAAACATTATGCAAATATCAAAATCATTTTACACTAACAACCATTGCAGGCTCCCTCATTTACATTCTTATACCTGTTACAATGCCTGCTAGTATTGCTGCAAGACGCGATGAATCCTAGTGATGAATTTTCTGAATCCTGATTGAATTCTGTTCCATCTGTTCAATGAGGTCATTATTCTATGACATCACTGTGGGGATAAAATATGGGGAAAAGTGGGTTCTTTTTTTGCCTGGATGTTTTTGCAGAAGGGAGTTGAGCAAGCATAGCCTCTCCCTCCCCTGACAAGTGCTGCTATACTCAGTCTGTTTCAAGTGGCTGATGGTTATTTTTTCCTTGCACCGTTATTTTATTACACCTTCCTACACAGTAATTAGTAGCTATGTCTGAAGGGTTCCAGACCTAGAGCGGCGTCGGCCTAAATAACCATATACATTAAGTGCTACATTAGCAATGCCTCTTTCTTAATTGTGCACAGTAATGCATGTGTCTTTCAGGACTACAGTTTGTTATATGAAGAAGCAAAGTATTTCCAGCTTCAGCCCATGCTAGGAGAGATGGAAAGGTGGAAACAGGACCGGGAGAGTGGCCGCTTCTCGAAGTCTTGTGAGTGCCTGGTGGTGCGAGTTGCCCCAGACCTTGGAGAGAGGATTACACTGAGTGGCGATAAGTCATTGATAGAAGAAGTGTTTCCAGAAATCGGTGACGTGATGTGTAATTCTGTCAACGCGGGCTGGAATCATGACTCGACGCATGTCATCCGGTTTCCACTAAATGGATACTGTCACCTCAACTCAGTTCAGGTAGGAAGCCATATATGCATTTTTTGAAAGAGAGCCTGCTGGCCAGATACCAGTGGGCTGATCCTCTTCCATGTTGCTGTAGCGTTTTGGTGAACAAAATCAGCTGGAGGCTTTAAGCTGGTTATTTACTTCTGTGGGTCAGGGCATCTTTCTTGATTTAATTACATATATTCCCCAAATCTATTTGCAAGCAAACTACAATACTATTAACATTTTCTGTGGTCTCAGGAAAGACCCTTTGCATTCATTTTCAGTGGGTTTTCCTAATTTTTTATGGCATAGTAGAGGCTTGTTTCGATTGATAGGACAAGGGGTAATGATTTTAAGCTAAAATAGGGTTGATTTAGACTAGATAAAAGGAGGAAGATTTTTACAATGAGGGTAGTGAAACAGTAGAACAGGTTGCCCAGAGAAATGGTGGATGGCTCATCCCTGAAAACATTCAAGGTCAGACTGGACAGGGCTCTGAGCAACCTGAGCTAGTTGAAGGTGTCCCTGCTCATAGCGGGGGGATTGGACTAGCTGACCTTTAAAGGTCCCCTTCAACCATGATTCAATATAGAAATGTCTAAAATCAGTAGCTATGACAAAATGGATAAGAATGAACAAGAAAAAATCTGGGAGATAAATGCTGGTAATTTCTGGAATAATTATATTGAACTTCAAAGTTATAGTGTCACATGTTTTATCCCTTATTAGTTAAAAATAACGAACATCACACATCCTGCATAGCCAGCACTTTGGAGTGTGACCACTTCACATCTGCAATCATCACTAGCACAATCAATGCTGTTTGGCTTAGACACACCTCCTAAATGCTGGAGACTCATGAGCGAATTCTTATAGACAACAGGCTTGCAAGCTCAACTTGGTGTACTTTCATCTGCCAGGTCCTGCTGTCCAGATAGAGAAACACAGAATCATTAAGGTTGGAAAAGATCTCCAAGATCACTAAGTCCAACCTTTGAACAACACCACGATGTCAACTAAACCATAGCACTAAGTGCCACGTCCAGTCATTCCTTGAACACTTCCGGGGATGGTGACTCCACCATTTGCCTGGGCAGCCTATTCCAATGCTTAACCACCCTTTGAGTGAAGAAATTCCTCATGATGTGTAGCCTGAAATCCCCTCAGCACAGCTTGAGGCTATTTCCTCTTGTCCTGTCATTTGTTGCCTGGGAGAAGAGGTTGACCTCCACCTGGCTACAACCTCCTTTCAGGTAGTTTTAGAGGTCACCCCTGAGTCTCCTTTTCTCTAGATGAAGTGAGCTGAGCACAGGAACATGGACTGAAGGCTGGGCAGGCACTGCACTTGTGCTAGCACTTTGCATAAGTGTCTGGAATGACCTATCTGGACAGTTGTCTCTTACTGGCATTTACTGTCATACTGAAACATCAAAATTATTTTTGTCATAGTGATTAATGCAAATTTAGAAAAGCCTTCAACATAGGATTACAAATGAAAAGGGATAGGACTTTCAAGGAGGGTTGTTTAGCCACATGTCATATGATAGTTATCAAAGCAGTTGTATCCTTCAGTACTTTGTCACTTATTCTGATGTTTACATTTTTGTTTCACAAATAAGAATTGCCATGTATATTTACTGATGTGAAGAACCTGAGTCAGAATGGCTAAATAGACACAGGCTTCAAGAGGGATAATGATGATCACACATTAGTAATGCTGCATCATCCATTTTGGGGAGACATAAGCATCTCCCAGTCCTAATAACAATGGGAGACAGGACAGGGACCACCAACAGACCTGATGAGTGAAGTACAGATGAAATGGTTTGTCCAAGGTTGGGCTAATTTATGGAGTTGCTTCCACCACATTTTTCCTCCAGATCCAAGCTCTCCTGTTCTATTTTGGGGGCCTGCACCGAGACATTTGGGCGGGGATTTTGGCTTACATTGTTGAAAGCTAAAGATAAGGGTAAACAAAAATTGCACAGGTGCTTTGATTGCTGTTTCCGACCCTTCTCTTTCTGATATGTCTGCTGTGCAATTAACCATGCTCAGGTAATTTCAAAAAACCTTTGCCAACCTGAAGCATTTTATGTAAAGACATAGCATGTCTTTGAAGCATTTTTAAACCACAGCTTGCTTCTCCTCCCACCCTAATCCTCTGCAGCTTTCTGCTGTTCTGCTTGCCAGTGCTGTCCCAGCACCCATGCAAGCCAATTTGACAACTGGTGAAATAGCTGGGCAAGCCTTGGTAGGCACCTGCTTCCAGCATAACCCTGGTGAGGTCTGGTCATGCTGAACAGAGGGTCCCATGACCTGTGGGGTCCAGGATCATCAGCCTCCTTCTTGGGGTGGGTGGCTGTCACAGCTGACCCTCATGGAAGAGTCTTCTTCAGGGGTGAGGCAGAGGATGCTCAGGCGGCAGAATAGATGAAGGTGATGGTAAAGTAACAAAGAGTATAAACAAGGGAAAGAATGTCTCAGTCCTGCAGTTACTGTAACCCAGTGTGAACATGTGTAATTAAAAAAAGGTGAAGTAGTGTGGAAAGAGACCATGCTCTAAGCAGCCCCGAGCCAGTGCTGAGAGAGGGGTGAGGTCTTTGCAGCATCATGTGTTGGGTGCATCCCACTGCCACTCCTAGAGCCCTGCCTGACTCTTCCTTTTTTGCTTGTGTTTTTTTTCTTTTCTTTTTTTTAATGTATTTTTGACATTATATTTCCCAGTGGAAGCAGCACTCAGGTGGTGAAAAAGGAGGAAAGAAAGCGAAAAAGCAGAAGTCATTAGTTCCATAATTAAAAGGTCCCAGATTTTACCACTGGTAACAGTAACAGCAAACCTTCAGAACTGCAGTTGCTTTTTAAGTCTCTACTAAATATTGTGGTAACTTTTCTGAAATTATGACCATGGTATCTACGTTGTCACCATTTAGTTGAGGTGTTTGCTCAGCATCTGCTGTGCAGTCCTGTACTTGCCCTTTTCTATTGCAAATTTTGTGAAGCAGAGAATGTGTTTGTCTAGTCATGTTTCCGTGGCTTAAAGAATACTGGATTTGTTGACAGTACTAAGAAAATAAATTAAATTTTTCTTCACTTTTCTTTTGAATTGCTCCATGGCCATAGTCAGCAGAAATCAGTCCAATACAGTTGAACCATGTAATCACTTTTGTTTCCTAGCTTGAATCCATTTGAAAACACCAATTATTGGACAGCAAATAATCTGTTTATTTACTTATACATTGGTATTTGTTTCCTCTTCTTTGCAGGTACTTGAGCGGTTACAGCAAAGAGGGTTTGAGATTGTTGGCTCATGTGGAGGTGGGGTGGACTCTTCCCAATTCAGTGAATACGTACTGAGACGAGAACTCAGAAGGACATCTCGTGCACCCTCTGTCATTCGAATAAAGCAAGAGCCTCTGGACTAAAATGGACGTGTTTCTTTATGCAAAAAAAAAAAAAAAAGGAAAACAAAGCGAAAAAAAAAGGGGACATTTCATGTGCAGTTTGGACTTCAAACAAGTCTTGGAACTAAAATTGAATAAAAGACACATTTATATCAAATATAGAGACCACACCTGAATTCATATGGGAACACTTGGAATAGTAGTGATAATAATAATAACCTCAAGGTATAAAAGAAAACACACACATAACAAATATGTATGTATATGTATGTCTGTACATATATATATGTATGTATATGTCAAAAGGGTAGGAAATGCAATGACAAAAAAGTGGTAGATGAGGTTGGTGCTGTGATGGCCATTAAGTGTCCTAGGCCCTACCTGGGCCCACTTAACGGTGTACAAGCCATTGCCACGGGGGGTTTCATAGACTACTCTTCACTCATTTTCCATTGCCAAACAGCCATCCACTTTTTAATGTGTACACACCTCAACTCAACTTTATTTGCATATGGAGGTTTATGTCTGTCTTTTTTAGAGGTGGATGGGCAAGTGTTCAGGAGATGACCACCCATTGCATTGGACAGCTAGTCAACTGAAATTTTAAATGTAGTTTGTACAGAAGTCGCACACTTTTTGTCTGCCCTCACAGATGTGAAAGGTTAACTTTTCTTTTGAATTAGTTTTTTTGTTGTTTTTTTTTTGTTTTGTTTTGTGTTTTTCAAAGGGGGCCAGAATAATTACTATTTGGTAGAGATGCTCTGGTTTGAATCTGCTGCTTTCCTACAATTTTTTCAGATTTTATAATGTATTAAATACAATAAACTCCTGTTTAAAAGAACAAGGGTCTGGTTTAAGCCAACAGAAGCAGAGAGATGGGATTGCACTGTACTCCAGCGTGTGGAGGGGTGGCCGCTCTGGCAAGGTAGCATGCAGGCAGTCTGTCTGGTGTGGTGCACATGGCTGGCATTCCTTCAGTGCTGTCCTTTTTAAGCTTTGTCTCAGTTGGAAGAGAAGATCTTGGTCAGATGTGAGAATAACACCAGCTCAGCCCAGGGAAACCCATCAGAAAAGGACATCTGGTTCTGTAACCTTCAATGCAACAGTGAATCCTTGCATCATTCCCTCTCGTTTAAGGAGTTGGCAGCGTCGACTCTCCAAGCCCTAGCCTTGCTGAGTGTTAGTCAGCCTGTTTGGTTTTAATGTTGTTCGATTCCCTCATTTCAGGCCACTGTTCTTCTGCCTAGAGAGTGATGTGGCCAGCCCCTTGTGTTACGCCATGGGCTGTGCTGCTCTTGGTACCAGGGGGTAAGTCCATGTCCTGCTTAGATGTCCTGCGAGTGGCTCTCTTGCAGAGCCTCACTAAGGCCACCTCTGCAGCCACCTGGTTCAGGCCAGTGAGACTTTGCAAAGGCAACATGTCATGATACCACTGCATAGACCATTCATTGGTTGATGCTTTCACTACCTAAGATGCACCAGCAACCAACACCTTTCCTCCAAAGTACCTTTTTATGCAATATTAGAGAATATGAGTGTGTATTCATTCTACTATGGAAATTTCTATCAACACAATGGTGCTCACGTTCCATTAATTTTGGTGATACTTTGCTATTTATTTAAGAAAAGAAAAGAAGAAATTGTTAAATACATGTAACAAGGCTTTTAATATAGTCTGATAACTAAGAAACCAAGTTACAATTTTTCTGGTTTTTATTAAAAGATGTCAGAAGACATCCTTAAATAACTCTCTGGCAGCACATATCATTGGTTTTGAAATTACTGAAGTGTGAAAATGGGTGAGGGAGGGGGCTCTAAAAATTAAGGTTCATTATCGGGCTATTAGATCTTCAATGTGATGCTGATCTGTCAATTCACAGTACTGAAACAGCTGCCTTATTGAAAATGCTTGTTTTCAATTAGCAGCAAGAAATTCTCTTACAAAATAAACAAATGCTTGCTCTTACTGCCCACAATTTGGTTGTTAGTTTGCATAGAAGTCAGAAAGCTAAAACCCTGGGAAATAAATATTTTTTAACACATATTCAAACCATCTGAAGTGGTATGAAATTTTTGGTGTCCAAAAAGATGCCCGCCCCTGTGGGTTTGAGAGTACATGGGTACTAGTGCAAGGTGATGTGATTCTTCAGACTTCTGCAGAAACCTTCCCTGTGCTTCCAGGTGGAGCTGCACTTCCTGGGGCCTCTGCAGTGTACCTGGGGATATGTTTACACTGTCTGTTCAGCCTGAAGGTACTCTCACATCCTTACCTGCCCTGCTAGCCACCATGTTTACATACGGGCACGTGCTCCAGTGCAGGCTGGAGCTGGGGTGGGTGCAGCTCCTTTCCCTGCTGCCTGGCAACAGGCACCCCAAGCCTGCCTGGCCAGGAGCATCAGCAGCCCCAAAACTGTCCCCGCAGTGCTAGCAGGGCCCACACTGCCAGCAGCCTTTGCACAGGCTGGGTGTGGAGGGTGAGGATCTTTGTGTCCTGTTGCTTCCAAAGCTCAGCCAGTGGTTTTGCTTGCTTGGCATCTACCTGTCCTAGTCAATGACATTGAGGATATCTCCGTGCTCCTCCCAAATCATCAGTTGGCTGGTCATCCCTCCACTGAACCTACGTGTGTTGTTGATGGAGTAAAAAATCATTCTGAGACCCTGAATGTAAATGTCCCTGCAGTTACATTGTGTAACTGTAAGAGTTACTCAAGCAGTAAGAGGTCATGAATATTCAAAGTGATGGCTGATGAAAAATGTATGCAGGACTAAGCTAGCTGTAGATTTTTAGAGAGCAAAGATTAGTCCTGTTTGCAACTGAGGTTTGGAACTATGCGTTTTTAAAATGTTCTTTAAAGATACTGGTCAACAAACAAATAAGTAATATATCCAGGAAGGCACGGGAAATGGAGGGAACTAAGAAGGACCAGATTATTGTCACCTTGTCTTTGAAGGTTAGTAATTTTGGCATGTATCATAGTTTAAATTTATCTAAATTTGTATTAAAAAGTATGAACATTTTATGCAATTAGTGGTGCTGTATTTAATAACAAGAGGAAGAGCTGCACTGAGCAGTAGCTGCCAATGTTGTACTTCAGCAAGCTGGTTAAGCACCTTCCAGGAGAACTGCTGCAGATGTGCAGAGATGGCAGACAGCATCCAACACCCTGTCCCACAGTGAGACACAGGCAGGGGAACTGGGTCTTCACCTTTTCTTTTGGTAATCTGAATATTGGATTTCTGCAATAACCATTGACCCAGGGTTTAGTTCTTCCCTTATAGCCTCCTTAATATACCAAGCAGCTGCATAATGTAAGTATGGATCCTGACATTCCTGGATGAACCTTAAAACTCTGAGTGTCCCATTGAAGACAGAATTAATTTACTCTGCCCCAGAGAAAGTGAAGTCCTGCTTAGTCACTAGGTTAATCTCTCTTTCCAGAAGCAGTACTTGTAAATAGGGCTGCTAATTTATTCTGTCTTCAGGTACTTATTGGCCAGGTAGTGTGGCCCAGTGAATGTTTTTCCTCTCCATTGCCAGATGTCTATGGAAGAAAGCTGATCATCTTGGTGCTTGACTGGCAGAAGCAAATATAGTTGAGCCATTGGTTTATGATTCCTTGACTTACAGAACCCACAACGAAAACCAATGGGGACAACTTACTAAACTCTGAAAGCTTGAAAGTTGAGCCAACCATTCAAGTATTTCTCTTTATGCTGAACAGGCACTGATTTCAACTTGAAGAGGAACATTTTGTTCATGAGCATAATTTTTTGCAGCAACCTTCAAAAATTGATTGCTATACTAATTAACAGGGTTTTTACTGCCACCTAAATGACTTGTCAAGTGAATTCTTCTTTAATGTTTACATTCCATGACTTGGGGAAGGAAGGGTTGGATTTTAGAGGGTGAGAAAAGGATTTTTATTGACTGATGGTCAGTTTTTCAGAGAAATAAAAACATTTATTTCCATCTGTCATTTCTTCACTGCAGAATTCTATATTATGAATTATTTCTAGGGACAACTGTTATTTGTATGTTGGCATTCATGCTGCCTGAGGTTTATTTACAGTGGAAATGAAACCAAGACATCCTTAGGGCCTGTAGACCAGTTGCTTTTTCTCAGACTTCAGTTTGAGTGGTTTATTATTTCTTCAGGGTCTGGAGGGATAGCCATCACCAAAAATCAATATGTTGCATCAGGTTCCCATATTGGCTTTGGCTGCTGCCCCACTGATCAGGTTTTTTGAAGACCCCAAAACAGACTTAGCATATGGGATCCTTTATTTGAGACTGAAACTATTAAAATCATATTCCTACTCCCCTTACAAAAAAAAAAATAAATTGCAGGCACATAGTATACAAGTTCATCCTTTAGTAAGCTGAGCTAGCTCTGCTAGCTGGTAACCAGGATGCTAACATCAATACTGGAGGGAAACCTGAGTGCCAGCCTGCTGAAGCCTCTTAGGTTTGCACAAGGAGAAGCTCCAGAATCATAGAATCACAGAAACGGAGCTGTCCTCTGACAGATGGGAAAAAGTCCACATTTCCTTGAATCTGTGATTGTTTTCACATTTGACAGGACTTAATATGGGTCCTGTGCCTAAAATAATGAACAGAGTATTATTTTTTGGGTGATGTCAGAGGTTATGGGCCAGATCCCATCTTTTGCCCTCCATACTCATGGTGAACTTGTACCACACCCAAGGTAGGAGTCAAAGAAGTACAGTGTCCAGGAGCGGACACTGTAGGACCCCAGTGGTGCGTGGGTTGTCAGCATCATTGCATCAACAGCAGTAGCGCGTCATCTCTGTTACCTGTTGATTCTAAAATTGCAGGTTTTTCCCACTGCAGGTAAGAGGAAGCATGGGTTGATCAGATTCCTCTCTCAGGTTCACTGTAGCCCTATGTACACGAGTTCCTTTCTTTGGAGAGGCTGTTGCTGGTGTGAGCAGGCTGAGATTTTGCTTCTTGGGGAGCATGGGGTGTTGGTACCCTTGCCCAGCCCATTGAGCTGTGGTCCTCAGAGCACAGCTCTGGCTTTATGGTCTGGGGAAGGGATTGAGGGAGGGAAATTTGTCTCTGTGCTCTGAAGTTTGGACTGATAAATGATCTCATCTACAACCCTAAATGGTCTTCTGGCTTCTGTTATGTAGCTTGTCAGTGTAGTTATTAATTTTCCTGAGGAAAGTGTGTAATGTGGGATGGCTGGCCTTGCTTCCTCACCATTAGGATGCAGTCTAAAAGGCAGGGTGACAATGACTTAAAATAAAATCTGCATGTGCTGAAGTCCCCTAAAGTCATGTACTGCACTCATTTTGACTTCAGCTCAAACCAGAGGGCTTAGTGAAGATGATCAGTGGATGTTTGATACATGGTTTGATTAACTGCAAGAAATTGCAAAAACAAAAGGCAAAACAAGCAGAGCATGGATGCTAGTTCTGAAGATCTGAAGCTGTGATTTCACTAATCCCTGTTGCTTCTGAATAAATACTTTAGTTCTGTGTGCCTCACATTATAACAAAAAGCAGTTGTGCATTTCTTTTCCTTGTTTTCTCCAGTTCAGGAGGCTTGTTTTTCTCCTGCTCATGGCTGTGCCTGGGCATAGTAATAATTCTGGCCCTAATTCAGCACTTGGTCTCTTTAAGGCATTGTACAAACCTTCAATTAAGCATCTCTCTACCTCTAAAGAAAAAGGTAGCAATAAACTTACCTTGCATTTGGGGAAGCAGAAGAGGCTTGACTGTCACTCAACTGGGTGGCAAACTGCACATCTACAGTCCCACTTCACTGTCATGCCCTCCAAAACCTCTCTTGCGGTATAGAAACCCATTGGAATTGCTGAGGTGCTGTGACTTATGGGGGATTTTTTTAAAGCTGAGAGTTGCAACCTGTTCACGCAAATAGAAGGCAACTCTGGAATGTCTGAATAAGTTTAAAAAGTAGCCCTACAACCACATTAGGCCTGATGTGTCTTTTGATATTTTTTTCCCTAATTCCTTCCAAAGTGGTAGAAAAAGAAATAGAAGTTCCTTTACCTTTCATGTTTAAAGTGAAGTCTACTTATGGTCTACATCATCTCCTTCCTCTGGCTCAGCTCTTCAGTAGGGACTATCATTTTCTGATTATGTTTTGGTTCCTTAATACAGAACTCAGACATTAAAATGGGAGGAGGGAAAAGCTCCAGTGCAGTTTGTGAAAGAGTTTTGTTTGTTCACATAGTGGTCACAACAAAATTCTGATGCATGCCAGGATGGCAGGAATGTTTTTCAGGTGTGGTTGCTAAGATGGGGCAAGGCATGGCTGGCTCCCAGCTTCAAATGTTCCACAATAAAAATGACAACAGCAGGAAACTAGGGCTCAAACCCTCATGGATTATCTTCCTCTTTAAGCATCTGCTCCTCTTTCTCACAGTTGTAGCCTTTAGATGAGTAGTTTAAAAGCTGTGCTATCATCTCCGCTGTAACCAGTGCAGCTATTCCAGAAGAAAGCTGCTTGGCTCAGGGACAGCTGTTCTGCAGAAAAATTCTTTTCTGATGCATTATTGATAGATGTGAGTTAAAGCCATAAAGCTTGCAGCTTTATCGGGCAATATCTACTAAATCCTGGAAGCATGTAAGATAACCTAAATGTAATCTACTGCATACCAGCTCCTTCAGTGATGGATAGCACAACAAAAGCAGGACTAATGAAAAATTAATGAAAACGGTTACTTCCATAAGAAAAATGATCTGTTTTCTCCCACCTTTGTATTGATTTTAACTGGCCCTGTAATTGGAAGTGTATAATTTTTTCCTAAGGTAAAGAGGATTGAGGGCAAGGGAGAGCGAGTGTATAATTCTATTCATGTTTGTGACATACTTTCAGGCTACAAAAACAAAGCATTTTCCTTAGGATGTGGAAGCTGCCTCTGAATGCAGACTTCAAGCATATTTTCTCAGCTCAGGCAAACTGCCATGCTGGTTTGCCTGAAACCAGATATTGCATGAGCAGAGTACTTGGCATACTTTGAAGGCTAGCAAGGAAGTACAAAGAAACAATCTTTAAGAAAACCCAAATACAGTGCATGTAACTTGTAAGTTTTAATATGTTTCATGCATTCAAGTTCATTCCTGATTGATCTGCCACTTTCTGAGAGGGAAAAATCCTCCATTGCTCTTTGGAGAGCAAAGAAATTCCAGGCTCCAAGGAAGGACCTTCTCTGTGAGACCAAACCAACTGCATCATGTCACTCATGTGCCAGCTTGGCAGAGAATTCATGGCCACATGTAGCCTCAGCCTCTTCTCACTAACACATTTAAACACAACCATCTTTTTCATTAAATTTGATAGAGCATTTCTGTCTTTTTCATCATACCACAGCAGAAATCAGTCAGATCTGCAGCTGCTGTAAACTTTATTTTAAATCATTATTAGGTCTTTACCTGCTTAATGTTAATGTATCCACTAAGCCTGAAGGGCAATGCTGAGATAATAAATCAATCAAATAGCATACAATTTGTTTTGCCAGGGAAAAAAATGCATTTTTTAAAAGTGTTCGGGAAATGTTGCTTTCCTGTTCCCTATTGTGTTTGCTATGGGCCTTTTTCTAATATCTTCCTTCAAAGACATGATGCAGAGCCATAGCGTGATGAGGAGCACATGTTAGTAGTAAATATTACTCTTTACCTTTGTTTTTCTTCCTGCATCTTTTAGCTAATATGCCTTCGTTTAAAAAGTACATGTATTTTTTAACTTGAGAGATTTGGCTACATCTTTGGTTGTTGCTTATTTTCTTGTCTTTCTTACTGGCCTAATAGCAGTTGCCACACAAGATGAACTACCTCTTTTGATGCAGTCTATAAAAATTAGAGCATTTACTTGTCCTCAATGTCTGGATTAGCTTTATTTTTGTCTCAGCAGCCTCCGCTGGTCCAGCCTCAGCTGGTGCTCTGTACAGATGTAATGACAGATTGGCACCGGTGACCAAGAGCCCCTTTGTGATGATGTCCTCCCCAGCTCGTGGAGCCTTTCTGCGTGAGTGAGAGCTGCAAGAGCAGCACCAGTGAGGAGAAACCACCCTAAAAATGATGTTGCTGTAACCGTGCAGCAGCAAGAGGGGCCTGTGGCCCAGGGCAGCGCTTGTACTCACTGTGGGGGGCTGCCCAGGTTGCAGGGCTGGGAAGGGTCCTGGGTCCCAGCTCCCTGCTCCGCTGGCAAACCCTCTGGCTCCCCTCGAGATCTTCAAAAGCCATATGGACACAGTCCAGGGCAACTGGCTCAAGGTGGCTCTGCTTGCACAGGGGAGATGGACAAGATGAACTCTAGAGGTTCCTTCCAATATCAGTCATTCTATGTTTTTTGTCATTTCCAAGAACACAGGACTGAGATGTGAAAGGTTCCTCAAGGAGGGTGAAATGTGATCCTACTCTCTTACTTGGTGCCATTGTCATGTTGTCTGCGGTTTTTATTCTGCTCTCTTTTTTTTTTTTTTTCAAAGGAGAAATCTTTTATACTTTTTTCAGTAGAGACCAGAATGAGGATTCTGTCCTACTGGGATTTGAAAGCCATCATATGCCAGTGCTGGGCTTGATGTAATAAACTCTATTTAAAGTATTACTCATGGAAATTTTGTGAACAGTGAAGCTGCAGCTCATAATTACATGACACTGTTGCTGAAGAGCAAACAAAGATGAGCTTCGAGAAAGGTAGATGCAGTGCTGCCTCACAGCTCCCTTGTGGGGTCCTGATTCGGAAAGGCATTTCAAGGGCTCCTTAGCTGTTGATATGATAAAAGTTTGGTCTCTTTTTCAATGGGACACTCACAGTACTGAATTGTGTTTATATTTCCATACCTCACCAAGTTAAGACACAGATGCCTAAAGAGGGGGAAGAACACACCAGAGAAAGCTTCCCCAAAGTTCATTTTTTCTGATTTCTTTTGTCTGATTTAGTGATTGTAGGGCTAAATATTGATTTTTCAGCTCTGAAAAACTGATAACATAGCATCTTTTTCTGCCATGTTCTCAGTATGCTTAAAGAGAAAAAATCACTCCATGACCACATTTTTCCCCTACAAAAATGTGAGCAATTGGCACAGCAGGTTCTCAGTTCAATATGTATAATTTATTGTAAAATGTATATAATTGGTTTGGCAGGCAGCAAATGCACCAACACAAGCAAAAACCTTTTTATGAATCCATATGTAATACTGGATGTTGATGGATTATTACCACAGCAAAATGTCATGTTAAATAACTGATGCAGATGTACAAGTAGCAAATTAGTGGGTTTGCCATTTTCATTAAAAAATCAAACAAACAAAAAAGACTTCTTCACATCTCCATTATTTATTGAAGTTGGTTTTTTTATATACTCATTGCTGGAGCATCTGGGTGTATTAAACAGCTGAATTCAATATCACATTAAGCTAAATTGCCCACAATGGGCAGCTGCCTCATTTCACTCTTCTTAAAAGTCCAAAATGTGTTTTCTGAACCTGAAGCATTTGTCTCCCTGCCGAAGTTGGTTAGTATTTCACCAAAGGGAGGGGGAAGCAGTGGGGGAGCATGTCCCTCTGCTGCTGAGACCCTGACCAAAACTTTCTGAGTGCAGAAGAGAGGAGAGGGATAGGAGGAGAGGTCAAAACTCTGCTCCCAGATTTGTATGCATGGCCTGGTTTAAAACCTGGTGGGCAGGGAGCATCATGTGTTGTCACTGAGCTGCCCTGCAGTTACAGGGCTGGGTCTATGGGGAGAGCCACCCTCTTGGGCTAGCTCAGAAACTCCTCTGGCTCCCAGATATCTATATGCCAGGTAGGGATGTAGAGGCAGCAGACACTGTAGCTCTCTGGCTGCCTGCTCAGGCCACGTGTACCCCCCAGTGCGGGATCATGGGCTGGGAGCAGCAGGCTGGTGCAAAGAGAGGTGTATGTGTGTGTGTGAGTGCAGGGGGGTGTGCTGGAGGAGCCACTTGGGTCTGCTTTGCTCACCATACAGTGTACCCCTCCCCATGGCTCCTCAGTCCTGAAGGAAGCTCTAAAGCCCCTCAGGAAAAAGCAGGGGCTCCTGTAGCACCTGTCCAGGCTTGGTCCCTGGGGCATGTCCAGCAAGGTGGGCAAGACAAGGGGACTCCTCTCCATTCCTTCCCTCCCCCTTTACCACTATGTCTTTTTCCATAGAGGCCACAATCAGCTAAGACATTTCCCAGCCCTTCTGGAGGTTTCTATACTCCTCAGGGGTGTCTCTTCCTCTTGTCTATGAAGCTCAGACCCTGACATCAAAGCCCCTCTGTCCATCCCCACACCTAGCAACACCTGTGTTTCACACCAATGTTCCTACACTTGTGTCCTCCTTTCACATCTTCTCTGGCCTCTCTCATCCCCAAGTGGATTTTCCCATTCATTTCCCATTTCCCACCTTTTATATCTTCCTCCTCCTTTAGCCCACTTTTCATCATCTCTTTCCAGTTGTCTGTTTCANTAATCTCATACATTTGGATAATTTTCATTTAGACTGTTTAACATAACCACTAGATTTGTGTTTTAGCCTTGTTTAGCAGGTCGAAGGCTCCCTTTTCTATCTTATGTTCTGCATTTTGTTCTCCTTCTTAATATGTCAGGATTTACAAACTTGGGATCCAGCTTCACTTCAATGGGAAGTTTCACCAGTGATTTCCATAGGAGAAAAGGGAAAACATTCAAAATATTCCAATGTGAGAGGCTAAACCCAAGTGTCTGGGTTTGTCTATGGTCAGATTTCCCAAGACACTCCATGCTTTCAGCATCTCCCAGCTCCAAATGAACCTACAAGCAGAAAGGACTATATTTTTGAAAAGCAGACCACACTTCCTTAGGTTACAGATGATAGAGACATCTTCCTACCTGGTTTGAGCCAACGTGTCAGAGCAGGGACCATATCTCCAGCATGTCTCTTGGAGGTGTGGTGGCCAGTCCTGCTACATTTTTATGTATCAGTAGTGTATTTAGAAGGAAGGAGAAAATTTTTTTGCCTTCCAACTTTTTTTCCAGGGGCAACTTGTAGAGTTTCTCATGTTTCAAGCAAGCCAGAAATGGCTGTCCCATCACCCAGGTTACACACTCACAGGTTACCCAGCCATGGTGCTGCCCCATGGTAATGTTCTGAGCATGCGTATCCTGGAGACCTGCCGTGGCCATCCCTAACCAGCGGCTGTGATGATTGAAGTCACTCATCCACATAGATAATCTACCAAAACCACCAGTAATGTGCATTTCAGTGATATGTTAGGAAATACATTTTTGCTGGCAGATTTATTCCATGACCCTGCTTTCTTCAGAGAGAAAAGCAGGGCGAGATGTGAGGGATGCCTGCAGGAAGCCTGCTCAACATCTGCATTACCTGGGATGGCTGTGCTGGCAAAGCAATGCTAACGCAGCCCTAGAAATAGGCAGTCCTGGTTGTTTTCAGCCTTGGTGTGTAGAAAGAAAGTGTTCCAATCACATTTAGATGATTTTATACTTCAGTTGTAAAACACCTCAGAAAAAAAAATCCAAACTGATCTCAGGAGTGAAAGAAAAATGGAAATGCAGCTGTTTTTGACTGAGGCTCAAACAGTGTCTGTTCAAAGCCCTCCTGTTCCAGAGGAAACATCCCACTAGAAAAAGCCCCCATTTCCAGCTTATCTTTTCTGCAGCTGTCACTGAGCTGCTCATTGTTCATGAAGTTACTGGCACCTGTGTCACTCCACGATGTAATCTAGACGCTCCCATAGTTTATTTCAATGTAAATATTTTTTTTGTTGAGAAACAAAAGGGCTGGAAAAAGGGAGGTTATGGGAATATTCAGGATGAGATAAGGAATCTGAAGCAGAAAAGAACACACCAATTACCTCAGCTCACACGCTCATCTGCCAGATGAAACCAGTTTTACCGGCTGTTGCCCAAAGGCAAAACACCACAGGGCTTCTGATGTCATGTTGGCCTTTGGTTATGAGCCCCAGTAAATGGGTACCTGGCAGAGAGAGAAAAAGGGCTGTGCTGCTTAATGCCAGCTTCATCTATTTATGTTCGTCTAGCATCAATTAAAAATATCTGTCTCATTCCGCCTGCCTGCCTGCTAGTGTGGTATTTGTTTTCTTTCCATAGCACTGCAGATTGCCTTGCCTTACAGTTTACAACAGTGAGAGCTGGCATTTGCCTCTGGCAGGGCAGAGGACGAGAAACCATTTCACTTTCATGCTACTTTTCCTCCGCTCTGTCTTCTTGCAGAGCTGCGAAGGTGTTTGATGTGCCAGTTGTCGTGGAGGGGTGATGTACAAGGCCAGGGCTATTGTTAATTTGCAGTGCTTCAATAGCGTTAGCTTTTTCCTTAGGATTTAAATTGAATCGGCGGCATTGCTGGAACAATATAGTGCTGTAGATCTGAACTGTGTTCTGTGTACTCATCTGTCTTTTTTTTCTTTATTATATTAACCTTCTTTTTCTTCCTTTTTTTTCACCCTTTTTATATCAGCAAGACCCAGTGAAGCAGATTTTATGTTGCAGTAATTCTGCATGTTTTGGTTATAAATATCCTGAAGCAAAGTTAAGGTTTTTTTCATATAACTATCAAAGCAAGTGTCTGCTTCAGCCCAGAGTGAAAGGGACATTTTAACACATGAAAGTTCATCAGTGGGTGGTAAACAGCTTCTGTCATAATACATATTGCAAATATTCTGCTGTGGCACAGACTGACAGCTTTGGTGAAATTGGTGGTATCTGACCGAGACACAACAGTTCCCTGTGCTATTTACTATTGTGGGAGCCTAGCCAGGGTCTGGGCCCTCAAAAAATCCCAGGAAAATCAAGTCTCTTGCCTTGTTGCATTACAAAAGACATTTACAGTCTCCACTTTCTCGTGTTCCCAGTTGTCTCTTTGAAAGCAAATAATGCCTCAACATAATTTAAAAACAGAGGAGGTAAAAATCAGTAACTTTAGCAACAGCAGTATAGACAGTTTCCTCCATCATAATCTCCCATCTAGATTTTCCAAGCAGATTCACAGTTTCAGTGGTTGCCTTGGCAGGTGCCCAGTGTGATATGCCTGAAAGCAGCCAGGCTGTCTGAGAGCAGATGTGCAATGATTTTGAAAAATCGGGGTTCTTCAAGAGTTCTCAAGTCAATCATCAAAAACTACTAAATATTTCACATTTTTCTTCTTCCTCAGTGTTGCACATCCTCAGAATGGCAAATGCTTCATGATCTGAAGCCAATACAACACAGCACTGGTGTATCACTGGCTTGCAACAACATCTGTTTGAAGGGATGTTTTAAAGCACTCTGCAGTGCTGGAAGGCGGCTTTCTCTGTACTGCTTCTAGCTAGGATGTGCTGATCTGAGCACTCAGCAGCATAATTTATTTATTAGAACTTCATACCATTTTTTTTCCCCATTGACACAGCATTAGAATTAAGCACCCTTAACTGCACGAGATGAAAGTATAGCTTAGTTCATTCAGGTACGTTCATATTAGATACGTGTGTAAGGGATTGCTCTCCGCTTGCTTGATCTTGCATTCATGTACAGGCAAAACTCCCTCAAGACAACTCGCCTGGGTCGGATATTCAGATGAACCATGACTATGTCTGGAGGCGGCAGCCATTGGAACAGACCAGGACAAATTTCTGAAGCCTTTTATTCTCCAAAGACCCCATCAATAGCTGCCACTGATGTTAAGTGGGGCTGTCATTAAGACTGAGATCCTTGGGAATGCATCGGTTTCATGGTCCCATCATTTCACCTGCTGAGCACAGTACTGTGTCAAGCCTTGGAGCTTGATAACTCACCTCTTCATGAGCTGGTGAAGAGGAGGTGCATTCCCAAGTCATGAAGCTGCCTGGCCACTAAGTGCTGCTTGCTGGTGGTGCTCAGAGGCCCTGGAGAGGACACCAGTACTGTAGGATTCTGACCAGGCAAGAGGCAAATCCACAAGCAGCTGTGGCACAGTTGGGGTTTGGAAATTGAAGAAGCATTGGAGCAAAACTCAACGCATTGGCAGCAAGTGGAGTTTGCATTCAAAGACCCATTGGAAATGTGTTTGAGCTGGGCATGGTGCTTCAGGACGTGCAGGTTTTGCATGGCCCCCATTCTCCCCTCCCTACCCAGGGAAGCAAGGGAATGCAAAGAAAGACTGTGCTGGAGGCACAAGACAGCCACTGGCAGCATGCCTATGGTCATCTGGGCTGACTCCACTTTAAGACTTTGATCATACCAGCTACCAAGCTGCAGGCTAAGGGCAAATGGTGGTACCTTACCATTATAAGGTACCATTAGGAGGTTCTGCCTCTTCTGGAGACAGCCCAGGCAGACAGAAAATGTCCAGCTGTATGTCCTGCTGCTGTTGCACAGCAACATCTCATGGAGTAACATCATGGGAAGCCAAAATGTTTGAGAGCTGCCCTCGAAACCCACAGGACCCAGATGAGGGAAGGGAAAGCATCCCTCACCAAAGGTTAATCATTAGGGAGGGAGTGCTGGCTGCTTTGGGTGCTGGGAGAAGATCAGGTGCATGTACAAACCCACTTGACAGGGAAGGCATCAGAAGCAGAGTGAAGGGTTTATCTGCATCCGGCCACTGCCATGGGGTTCTGGTTGACCCAACCCTGAAAAATCCTGCTGAGCCAGACCCTGCTGCTGAAGGCAGGTTTCATTCTGCCACTCCATTGTTAAACTTACCCCTGCTCTGCCAAGCCCTTTCATCCCAGTATCTGGGCAGACAGACGTGAGCTTGAGTTTGGAGTTCCAACAAGACAGACGAGGGAAAAGTGCTCCAGACGATACCACCAGTTTTTCAGGGAGGGGGTTTGCCTGCACCTCTGCTTCCCTTGGGGTCTCTGCTGCCCTTGCAGCTGGGGATAGAGCAGTGGGAAATGGTCACCTGTTCTGTCTGCAGGTCAAGGGGCCTGCTGGACTTTTGCTGGTGACTGTTGTACAGAGAATTCAGTCAGGTGGCCGGTGTGGTGGTTTGTGGCATACTAGGAGCACGCATGGTGTAGACTTGCTTGAATTGAATGAAGTCTGAAAGGGCCTTGATGGGGATGCAATGGGGTTTTTTTTGGGAGGGGAAAGTGCTGTCTATGAGAGTTCCTAAGCTTTGCAAAGTGTGGAGGTGAGCACAGTGCTCTGATAGGAATGGGCAGGACTGTGGTGGGCTACATTCAGAAGGCCAGCAGAGTTGTGGGCTTCCAGGGGAAGCAGACCCTAGTGTTATTTAAAAGCTGAATGCTTTCCCAGGAAGGATCGCAAAGGAGAGATAAAATATGCATCTTGCTGGAAATATCATTGAATGCAAAACTTTTTGCCTTTTACACCAGCTACTTTGAAACACAACCTCAACCTGCAAGGTCTGCTTTGTCCTTCAGACTGCTGAGATGCCCCTCCTTTTGCGATAACTAACTTTTGCCTCACTAACTTTGTCTAAACTAACTTTTGTTTGTATTATTTTTTCCATTGCTCTCTGTGCATACATTACATGGTGACATATGATAATAGTGATGACAGTGAAACCAGCTCTCGAATGCCCAAGGTTTGAAAAGGTGGCCTGGTGTTTACAGACTATGAAGGGATGAGCTAGTAGAGCTTGGGCAGTTTTATTGCAAACACTGTGGTCAAAGGCTATGCTCTAGATGTTGAGGTGTGCTCATTCATGAAGCTTAAAGCACACAATAGGAAAAGCCGCCATGTTACTAATGCTTGCAGAAGCATAATGTATATGAAAGTACTTCCAGTGCTTCCATCTCCCCAGAAGTAAACAGAAATTAAAATGTACTCTGAGTTTGCACACACAGAATCATTAACTTTGTAGAGTTAGGGACTAGAGGGAGGGAGGGAAGGGGGATTTTTGGTAGGACTTTTTTCTTTTTTCTTTTTTTTTTTTTTGCCCCAGGCAAAATTTTCAACATTAACTAATTAATGTTTATAAAGCACTTTGCATATATAGTGCCTTTCATCAGGGGATCTCCAAGTATTAGATTATATTATCTTGAAGGCCCCAGGCCTGTGCATACTAGCCCTATAAAGTATTAGCCTTATAAACTTCAGTAATTCACTTTGGGTTTTTTCCTGGGGTTTTTTTGGTTGGGTTTTTAATCTTCCCTCCTCTGAAAATGTGCTGAGCATTTTGGCTGTGCATGTAAAGAGGCAGCAAAAAAAAGTGGTGTCAGCCAGAATGACCATATGAAAAATCAGGGCCCCATAATGAACTTCTCAAATCCTTAATTGCCAGAGATGGGGAGTAGCAACTGTGCCAAACTGGAATTCAACTATAAACCCCACCTGTCAAGCAGGGATCAGGAGGAGGCATCATCACCAGTGGGGGAAGCAGCTCCAATATTTGCTCTGGTAATGACAGTAGTGATACAGAAAAAAGGGGTAGAAAGAGAGACCTCTGATCTCTAGCAGCATCAGGAGGCATCATCTCTTGCTCCAGCATGGGGGTGAGCTGATGGCTGGAAGCTGGGAAGTCAAGGACAGGCATGAAAATGGCCGTGTTTAGCCCATTTGGAGTGCCTCTGTTGCTGTCATCCTCCTGGGCAGAGGCAGGAGGCAGAGTACCCCAAAGGCAGGCCAACAGTAGTGAATCTACCATATGTTAAATCTGAAAAGCCTGCTTGGGTGTGGGCTTACTGGATGACTCAAACAATTACTTTACAATAGCTGCTTGCGTGAGCTGGCAGGGATGAAGCCAGGTTCACAATGGAAAAAATGTGTGGGCATCTCAGCTTTAGCAAAACACATGGGGAGCAGACTTGCTGCTGCTTGCAGGAACTACCAACAGAGAAAGCAAGGCCTTGGGGAGCAGAAACCTGACAGGGACAAGGCAAAGGATGTCTTTGCCCTTACTTGCACATCTTACAGGTGGAATTCCCCCAGCTGAATTTAGCTGGATAAGGGCTGCTACTCTGAGGGCAAAGGTTGAGCAGCAAACCCAGTCTTTGAAGAGTCAGCAGTACTCAGAACTCCAGAATGGAGCCATCCTCTCCAAGGCCATTTTGCCCAGACCAAAGTACTCTTGCAGCAGCAACATCCCTCCTCTTCAAATGAGAGGAGAACTCAGGAGGGTGATGGCATACGTAGCTACAACCAGACAGTTATTTCTTCATAAAAACAACCTGATAGCTCTTCCACAGCCTGCACACATTAAAGAACTTGCTTGTAATAGGAAAAAGTGCCCACTTGTTGCTTGTGGACTCATGTTACAAGTCCCAAAATATCCACTGTGTTTGACTCCCAAGAGAGAGACAGCTGGGAGATGTGTACAAGGGGGCTGTGGAAAATGACCCTCCAGTCCAAGTATGGGCAGCATCTGAAAAATCATAGCAGGAAACCAAACAAGTAGGAATCACTCACCAGGCTTGCAATGGGAACAAGAGGCTTGGGATGCTAAGCCTTGCACCTGCACTGTGCAGTCCTGCTCCTGAGGAAGAGCGGGAACTCCACAGAGATCTGGAGGGTGCTCACTGCGTTGACCTAGAGCAGCATTCAGATGGAGATGCAGTCATAGCACAGCTCTTGCTGGCATGGAGCAGGCAGAGATGTCTCTGCTGTGGAACTCCATACGGTCTGTCCCTGGAACCAGTGCTGTGGGAGGCCAGGAGGCCCATGTCTTGTGTTGGCAGATGTTCTAGGAAGCATGGCCCACATGGGCTGCTCTGTTATTGCAAGCAAGAGGGGGCTGTGAGGACCAGCAGCACACTGAGAGTGAAGAGAGAGCTAATTTTCCACCTCTAGAGACACCACAGTACAGGGAGTCCGCCTAGGAGCAGCCAAAGCTCTCATCACCTTGATCCAACCAGCAGTGTAGGCTGATGTACCCCATGCAACCCCAGTGAGCACTGAGAGGGACTTGTTTTTTTCTCTCTCCCTCAGATAGCTGTGGTTGAAGAGAGAATGGGAGAACTGCTATGCTGCAGTATGGCTGGGTCTGTCCTCCTGGGCTCTGGCGGTGCTTTTCTCCTGGGATCACCACGTGTGCTGAACTCGTTTTGCTCTTTCAGCTTGTCCTGCTCTGCACACACTGTGTTTGTCTTCTGCTGGCTGGCAAGCATGTATTTATGTTGGCAAATGAGTCCATCTGCCAGATAAAGGGCCTCTAACAAGGCAAGCAGGCACGATGTGTCGCTGCCACAAGCTGTGTGTGTGTACACTTTAGTCTCACCTCTCCTTTGATGTAAACGCTTCACTTATGGGTCAGGCTATACTCCTGGTCCTTCAGGCCAGGATACTCCCACACTTGCTTGTTATACAGCAGCAGGGAGTGCTTGGTTCTACTGATATTACCAACAACCTAGGGCAGGTGCAGGTTAATCCATGCTCATCAATAGAGAGCGAGGCACCTTTTCCCTTTAACTGAACTCAGGAAACAGACATTGCTGCACGAGTCCCTGGGGAGCCCAGAGCTGGGTATGACGACTCACAGGTAATCACGGATAGGCTGTGAGTCATTCCTGTCCTGGAAGCCAACCAGCTGCTGCTCACCAGCTACCGTTGCAAGAGCTGTGGCTCTTGTTAAATGTGAGAGGTTTCACTGCCTGCTGGTTGCTGCCCATTCGGTTGGAAGTCACCTGTACTCCCCTTCCACAGGTGGGTGGTAGAAACGCTTTGGAGCAATATATGGTGCTTGGCTTTGAAGGAGAAAGGTTGTGAGGTTTTACTCACTGCACAGGCACAGCTCCACCCCTCACCGAAGCAGGTGCATTGCCAACTGTAGTCTTCAGCATCAGCAGGTCTGGGACAACTGGGGCTCTTTGGTTGCTCTTCCCATTTGCATGCAATTCCCTCTGACTCCTGAATCTCCTTCCTGTGACAGGTAATTTGCCTATCTGACAGGAGCTCAGAAAGAGCCAGGCAGCCTGGGATTTCCCCACATTTCACACCAATGAGTCTGGACACGTACACTTCTGTAACTGAGCTGAGATGTAAGAGCAACAAGGAGGCAAGTATGAGAGTGGCTCCTGCTGAAGCAGAAAAGATGTTGGTCCAGTGCAGGGAGAAAATATCAATATGTGTAAGCTTGGGTAGACCATTTCACGATGCTGTGCAGGCAATCACCTAGGGAGTCCTCTCCCATGGAGGTCACTCTGCTGGTCCTTCAGTGAGGACAGCTGTAGCTGAGCAGCTGTTGCATGACCAAAGAGCTCGCAAGGACCAACATTGTGGTGCTGGCAGTAGCTGAGGGACTCCAGAGGGAGACAAGAAAGGACTTGCAGCAAAGCTGACTCTACAAGACTGAGTTAGGCAACAGCAGTTTAGATCAGCTATAGATCTAGAGGCCCTCAAGTGAGGCAGGAGACAGAGGAAGCTTCCCTCTCCTGCCAGCACATCCTTATTTGGAGGTGTGGGTGAAGGCTGCTCACTGCCTAGGGGCTCAGGCGCCAACAAATTGGGCCACTTAGTCTAGCACTGGGGAAGTTTGCCACAGGACTCTTTTTCTCAGGTTTTTAGGAGATTTGTGTAACTTTGGGGGAGGAGGTATTAATTTGCACCCTCAGATAAAAAAGCTTCAGCTCTGTCTTATAGCAAGGTCTTGAATAGTACAGAAAACAATTCATGTACGTCCAAAACACATGTTGTGGAGAACTCTCTGTACCTTGGGCAGTGCTGTGTTGGTTTTATTGCCCAGACTACACACATCTTTGGACTATTCAAAGCTGTGTCTCTTTCTTATCGAAGTCTGGGGGACTAAACAGAGATGCCTCTTCCTCACCACCTATCCACAGGTAGGAGACTGATCCTGGTGCAAGAAGCTGTTGTTCCCCACTGTGGCAAGATGGGCACTGATGCTTGGCCACCCTTTCAGGCAGCTCATCAGGGATGTGAAAGGGTGGCAGCAATGCCCCACAGTGGGGGACAGCATTGCAACCAGGCAGGTTTAGGGGATTTGGAGGGTGAGATGACCATCTTGGGCTCCAGCATAGGGAGGATGGGTTCCTAAAAGCACATGTAAGCCTCAACTTCAGCCCATCAGCACTCTCTTCCCAACAGAGGGCACGCGGCTTACCCTAGAGCATTGAAAATATGGAGGGAATTACCCTTCATAAACTGCCCAGATTTCATATTTTGGAATCCAGACCACCAGTCTTGTGATTCCTGGAGATCTGATTCATGCTTTTTGAACGTGTGGGTTTGGCAATCCTGTGCTTGCACTTACAGCCATTTCCCAACCTCTTATTTTCCCCAGAGGTGTTCTTACTTTTCCTTTTTATACTCTTGTATACATGAAATAAGCTCCTCGGGGGTTATGGGAGTTGTTACTGATAGCAAAACTCATCTATTAAATTCACAGTGAGTTGCTCACTAAATAACACCAAACACCTCCCCCCCCCCAACTTTATAGTCTAAAACAACCACAGCAGGTTGGAGCAACTCCTCATGGCTTTTGCTTTGCCTTGGGGTAGGATACACTGGTCAAGGGCTCTTCTTCCCAGGAAGCAGGGGGAAAATGCTGTCCCCACACTGCAGCCACACTGGGGTGGCAGACAAGCCCTGGACTATCACAGTGGACGTGATGTGTCTGTCTCCATGTGCTTTTGTAAGAAAGCTGAGCTCCTGCCCTCCCCAGCTGCTCTGGGAAGAGAGGTCTGGGGTGCACACAGGCACGTAAGCCCCTATGAGAGCATCTAAGGGCTTTTCCTGGGGTCATGAAAATAGGATGGTTTAGTTATGGGAGATGAAATATGAGAGTTTTTGAAACACATTCATTTAGACCAGTAAAAATCTCATTTTTTCCTCTCAAATGTTTCTTTTGTACAGTTGTGGAAGGGACTGTATCTTTATCACCACAGATATCAACCAGGGGTGCAAATGCTATCTTAGCTCAAAGAAATAGTATTAATTATCCAAAGCCTATGCTGAGCACCATTTGTATTCCCTTAGACAGCCTACTGCAGAAGCCTAAGAAGAGCAAGTTTTTATTGGCATCACAGCAAAGCCCAGCTTGAAGGAGACATCTTAAAGGGAACAGATGAACTGCCTAAAAGCACTGCAGCTGACTGGGACAGCCTGGCTTCTTTCTGCAGGAGGTGCACACAGGGATCTAGGGAAGGAAAACCGTTCCACTCTGTCTGTCCTTCCGTGGGAAAAAGGGAACCTTCATCTCCAACACTTTGGGAAGCCAGAGCTGACAGCAGCCAGCACTCCTCAAGGCTCTCCAGAAGTTACATTCAAGATTTGGAAGCTCTTCAGATCGCAAGTACAACAGGAGTGACATTGTCTAGTCGTTGATAAAGATAATGAGAGAGAAAAGTAACTGAGCCCTATTTTAACCCTGTTGAATTAATGTCTTGACATCCCCACAGGGACCCCCAGGTGCTCACAGGTGCAGAAGACAACTTGTTTGTGATCAAGATTTGTGAGCCGTCAGCCCAGAAAAGTGGCAGCTAAGGAGTTGCTTGTGCAGGAGATGTGTTCTATGGAAGGCAATCAAAGCAGTGAGCCTGAAGAAAGATGAGAAGGGATGCTAGTGATCCAAGGGAAACATTATTTGAGGGATGGGGAGGAGAATTGGAGCAGCCACAGAAGCTGAAGAGGAAGACAAGCTTTTGGACAGAGCAGAAGTGCTCAACAAGCTGTGCAAGACAAGGGTGAGAATGTCCATTCTGGGTGTCGCTGATACGTGAGCATTTCACTCTGGTTTCACCTGAGCCCTGAAGTTAAAGTCAGATGAAGCAGACAGTTCCCTCCACCTTCAAAAATCATAGAATCATAAAATGGCTTGGGTTGGAAGGGACCTGAAAGATCGTCTGTTTCCAAACCCCCTGCCATGAGCAGGGACACCTTCTGCTTAGACCAGGTTGCTCAGTGTCCAACCTGAGTTTTAACACTTCCACAGATGGGGCATCCACTTCTGGGCAGCCTGTTCTGGTGCCTTACCACCCTCACAATAAAGAATTTCTTCCTAATATCTAATCCAAACCTACATTGCTTCAGTTTGTAGCCATTCCCCCTTGTTTTGTCGCTACATGCCCTTGTAAATAGTCCCTCCCCATCTTTCATGTAGGCTCCCTTCAGGTACTGGAAGACCGCAATCAGGTCACTCTAAAGCCTTCTCCTTTCCAGGCTGAACAACACCAGTTCTCTCAGCCTTTCCTCATAGGAGATGTGCTCCAGCCCTCTAATCATCTTGCTGGCCCTCCTCTGGACTTGCTCTAATGGGTCGATGTCATTCCTGTGCTGGGGTCCTCAGAGCTGGATGCAGCACTCCCAATGGGGTCTCACCAGGGCAGGGCAGAGCAGAGGGGCAGAATCACCTCCCTCGACCTGCTGGTCACAATGCTGGGGATGCAGCCCCGGATATGGTTGGTTTTCTGGGCTGCAAGTGCATGCTGCTGGCTCATGTCCAGCCTCTCATCCATTCCCAAGGCCTTCTCAGCCAGGCTGCTCTCAGTGACTTCTTCTCCCAGTCTGTTCTCATGTCTGGGATTGCCCCAACCCAAGTGCAGCACTTGCACTTGGTCCTGCTAAACCTCATGAAATTCCCATGGGCCCATTTTTGAGCTTGTTCAGGTCCCTTTGGATGGCATCCCATCCTTCTGGTGTGTCAACAGCACCACTCAGTTTGGTGCCATCTCCAAATTTGCTGATGGTGCACTCGACCCCTTCATCTATGCCCTTAATCAAGATACTAAATAACACTGTTCCCAATATGGACCCCTGAGGGACACCACACTTGCCACTGATGTCCATCGGTGCTCTGAGCTGTTGACCACTACCTTCTGGATATATGCATCCAACCAGTTTCCTATACATCTAGCAGTCCATCTATTAAACCCATCTCTCTCCCATTTAGAGGGAAGGATGTTGTAGTGGACCATGTCAAAGGCTTTACAGAAGTCCAGATAAATGACATCTGTAGCCCTTCCCTTGTCCACTTGTCCACTCCATCATAGAAGGCCACAGGGTTGGTCAGGCAGGACTTACACTTGGTGAAGCTGTGCTGGCTGTCTTGAGTCACCTCCCTGTCCTCCATACCCCTTAGGAGAGCTTCTAGAGGGATCAGTTCCATGATCTTCCCAGGCATAGAAGTGAGGCTGACAGGTTGGCACTTCTCAGGATCCTCCTTTCTATCCTTTTTAAAGATGGGGACAGTGTTTCCTTTTCCACTCACCTGGGACATCACCTGACTGCCATGACTTTTCAAATATCATGGAGAGCGGTTTGACAACTACATCAGCCAATTCCCTCAGGACTCTGGGATCCATCTCATCGGGTCCCATAGACTTACATGCACTCAGGTTCCTCAGGTGGTCAGGAGCCTGATCTCTGCTTACAGTGGGAGGGACTTTGCTTCACTATTCCCCCCATCCTGCTGTCCATCCACTCATGAGGTGTGGGAAGAGAGGTTGACATTGAAGACTGAAGCTAAAGAGCTGCTGAATACCTCAACCTTCTCATCTGTTATCACCAGTGTTTCAGAATTGTTTATCAGTGGGGTACACCTTCTTCGACCTTCAAAAAGTCATTCTCAGGGCTTAAAATATTGAGAAAGGGTGGCAGCCAGGGAGACCAGCAAGAGAAGGCAGGCAGTGCTACTGCACCTTTGTGCTGCAAGGCACAAGCAGAGGGACAAAACGCAAAACTAAGGCAGCTGTGGGGGTAAAGGGGAGGTGGGAAAAAGATCCAACACGACAGAAAATCGGTGGAGGGGATGAAGGGCAAGATTGAGAAAGAGGATCTGAGCCACTGCACCCACATTGCAGCCAGATGTGCCTGGGCATCTTCATTCAAAGAGCCAGGGAGAGTTTGTGCTGCATCCAAATGCTTCTTGAGCTCCAGCAGGCTTGGTGATGTGACCATTTCCCTGGGCAGCCTGTTCCAGTGCCCAGCCACCCTCTGGGGGAAGAACTTTTTCCTAATATCCAACCTAAACCTCCCCTGACACAACTCCAGGCCATTCCCTCGGGTCCTGTCCCTGGTCACCACAGAGCAGAGATCAGGGCCTGCCCCTGCTCTTCCCCTCGCAGGGAAGTTGTAGCTGCAGTGAAATCTCCCCTCAGTTTCCTCTTCTCCAGGCTGAACACACCAAGTGCCCTCAGCTGCTCCTCATGTGGCTCAGAGCAGGACAATCCCCTCTCTCACCTGGCCGGCGATGCTTTCCCTGATGCCCCCAGAACAAGGTTAGCCCTCTTGGCCGCCAGGGCACTGCTGACTCATATTCAACTTGCCATCCACCAGGACCCCCAGGTCCCTTTCCGCGGCACCGCCTTCCAGCACCTCATTCCCCAGTCTGTCCGTACACCTGGAGCTGCCCCATCCCAGGTGCAGAACTCAGGCCCCTTCCCCACGGCTCCCTGCCCACGACGCAGACTGGCTCCAGGGGACACTCCCTCAGTGAGGGCCGTGCCTGAGGCGGCTGCTGCCGTGTCCGAGCAAGGAGCCCACAGGGCCCCGAGCCCCCGCTCCATGCCNCCGCTGAGGAGCCGCCGGCAGGGCAGGGCAGGGCGGGGCGGGGCAGGGCGGGGCAGGGCCGCCCATGGCCCCGGGGCCGCACACCCTGCCCTGGGCCGGGCCGCTCCCCGTGCCCGGGGCCGCCCAAGGCGGGGGCGGCTGTGCAGCGAACACCTTCTCGATACTGCCTTTAAATCATCCCCGCGTTTCTGGACGGGAACCGCTGCCCGCAAACTCGCCAGAAGAGGCAGCAGCCTGCCCCTGCCCCTCTGCAAGGGCAGCTTTCCCCCTTGGGAGATGCTGCTCCCGGGGTGGGCTCGGCTTCCCTGCTCCCAGCCGTGGGCCAGGAGTGCAGAAAACTGAGCCTGTTGTGAAGAAAAAAGCCTGAAAAGGCAGACGTCTAGCCGAGGAGACAGAGGAGCCTCACCCAGGTGCAGGGAGGTCTGGAAGAGTCTGGTCCCCGTAAACTTTTCTTCCCCACAGAGTTTTTACTTGATCAAGACTACAGAGAAAAATAAAAGAAAGGAAGAAAAAAAGCTTCCTGAGTCACGCTCTTCCCAAGACTGCCCTAGCCCAGGGCATTTTCCCTGCCTTGGGAAGTGTTGCAAAATTTGAGCTTGCCCTGGAGGTAACTCACTAATTACTGGATAGCCTGGTTTTGTGTAAGGACACAGGCAGAACCTTCCCACAGGTTCTTCTTTACCGCATGGGAAAAAAACCCCCAAAACTCGAAACGCTGATTTCTGTTTCAGCATCCCCAGCAGACTGCTGTGAAGGGCTGATTGCACACTCGAGGGGATCTCTTTCTGAAGCCGTCCTCCCCAGCTCTGGGGCATCACTCACCAACAGTCTCTAGAAGTGTGGAATTTCAAAGGCAAAAACAACCTTACTTTTAATATTTGCCCTCTGTACCTGAAGTTTGGGTCACTTTCAATTTTTTTTCCCCTGTAATAAAGAAGGCTAAAGCTTTCAAATTAGAAGCAAAGACTCAGAGAGCTGTGTGAGATCGGGCCTCTTTGAGTTCGCACCACCCGCCCAGCCAGGCTGCAAAGGGCTAAGGAATCAGATGGTGAAAGGCAGGGTGCAGAAAATTACAGACCTGGCCCTGAGAAGAGGTGGAGCAACCCCAATTACCAGCTCAGCTCAACACAAGGCAGATACTCACAAGTGCTGTAAGCCTCCAAGCGTGGTTTATTCACATCAACAGAGAAAAACTACTTCAGCCCTGAGAGGCTGAGTAGCCCACACTGTATCTACATATCTTCTGGTATATCTACTGTATCTAAACGTCTTCTGCTCATTCCAGACTCTTCTTTCAGCATCGGACCACCAATTCCCATGGACAGCATCTGGCCCCCATCCTGCATCCCACAGTGGTTCAGCTCTGTGCTTGGACCACAGCTGGCCATAGTCCTTGCCATTCCTTCAAAGAGAGATGAGATGATTACAGAGGGTTTTTCCAAATTTTAAGAGACATGAAGTTAAAAATGAAAACTGCATTGAGAAGGAAGCAACAATATAACAATATTATAACAATAATATATCTTCCTCAGTAAGTCTGTTTCATTATATACATAGCCTGCCTACACATACCCACCTTGTTTCTAGAAAGGCCCTTTTCTGTCATTTCTGTAAATGAAATCCCCTGCCAGAATGCATGTAAGGGTATCACTGAGGCTCCTGAAGAGAGGAGCAAGCTCTGTTTTCAATCCTCTGAATGCTTTCTCCTTTTCCTACCTTCCCTTCTTGAGACTTCCCACTGATCAGTTCTTCAAGGGAGTCTTTATTCTCTGCCCAATTTTGCACAAAGGTATCAAAGGATTTTAATACATTAAAACTTGAAACCTCTCAAAGAAGAGATCCTTCCTCCCTCTCTCCTTGTTGCTGGAGTTTCACACCTGGGACCTGCTCTAACTCAGTCTTTACAAGAAGTAGGGTATTTCTTTTTAAAAGTTACTTAGCCATCCTTATACACACAGAGTACATGTATATTCATACATAATTACTTGAAAAAAATACTTCCCTTCTCCCTTCCAGCTTCTAAGAACAGAAATAAGAAACACCTTAAAATAACTGTAAATAATAAATGCCATCACACTAAACACTTCAAAGTGGAAGAGCAAATATCACAAGAAGCTTGGGGAACTACATGTAATTATGAATTAGCTCTCAAAACAGATACAGATGATCTGTCAGATAACTTTTAAATTAAAATAGATTTTAAAATAATATTTCTTATGATCTGGTAGAGAGAGCAACTGCTTACTGATAACTGCAGTTCTTCAAGCAAAGCCTGTGGTGCAGGAATGTGTCTGCTGAGCTGCTGAGATGGACTTTTTTGCTGTAACAGTAACTACACCTCCACCTTTGCTCCCCCCCACCAGAGCACAGCCCCAGCAGAGGTAGTCTTTCAGTGACACTCTTGATGGGCAGAACTTTGGTGAAACACATGATCAGCCAGCCCCTGGGGCCTCAGTGCACCACGCAATGTCCACCTGAATCACACAGGACATGGCTCTATACCCTTTGCTACTTCTGAGACTGACACAGGCTGAAAATGTGATACATGGAAGAGCTGTGGGACTGTGAGATAAGGACCAGGGAAGCAAACAGATGACCATCTCTGATAGGGTGTCCACCAGGAACTTTAGGTGGCTCTGCCAGGTAAACATCCTTTGGAAGGTAGGAGGTACCCACTGATGCAAGGACCTTGTAGAAAATCCTTGACTGAAGTAGGACTTAATGCTAGAAGTTTGGCCACCAATTTCCTGCAAGAATCTTCTCCGTGCACAGACAGTAGCAGCCTCAGGGCTGTGAGCTGACCTGCACCACCACCTCCTTCAGCTCCAGAAAACCCATTCAAGTCTAGGATGGAGATCCTTTTCCTTCCTCCTTCACAGCAAAAACCCTTTCAAAAGCAAGCTGCCTCAAGGGAATCTGTGGACTGTGAAGCAGAGGATCCTGAAGAGAGACTGGGTAGCAAAGTTAGCAGCTAACATGCCAGAATAGCTACAGAGAGCAGGCAAGGAGTGACCAGCTCACACCTATAGAAGAGGAAAGAAGAGGCAGTAGGAACAAGGACCAATATATCTGAAAGGATAAGACAAAGTTTATTACTAATTCCTTCAAAGTCTTACAAAGGCAAATGGGGTGCTTGTCTAGCTGACAAAAGGCCTGCACCAAGTGAAACACTGGCACTGTGGCCTGCAACCAGGCAGCCTTTCGACACAATGAGGGTGGGACAAGCCACTGACACTTGGTAATGAGCCCAGAACCAAAAGTGGCAAAACAGAGAGGTCTGGTGTGCTATGCTCTTCAGTCTCGGTACTCAATTTTGCACCCCTCAGAGGAGTAAAGCCTTCACTGCAGAATGTAGTTATTTCCAGAGCTGCAGGCTCCATCTGTGGGACTTGGGATAACAATGGCTGGATCCAGCTTTCAGAGCATGTGTAGACATCATGTGCTCTACATGCAGAGGGAAGTGAGTGCAACACTTGGCCTCAGAAACCCAGCAGCCCTCATTTGAAAAGTTGCTGGGAGCAAGCCCATTTCACCAAGTCCAATCACTTGGACTGTCTGCCCCTTCAGGAAATCCTCATTTGCTTTAGTCTTTCCCTCTTCACCCCAGTGATTACAAATGAAGAGGAAAGCAGAGAACAGAGCAAAGAGATGAACCTGGAGAACAGCTGACAGCACTTTTGCTCAGCACAGTGCACTCACATGGCAGGACACAGGTGCCTACAAAGAGAGGGGGCCTAGAACAACTTGATGCAAACAGTAGCCTTAAGCTACTCGTGTCAAAGTGTCCAAGAGAGTGCAATGGCTTTGAGGAATCATCTAGCAATGTCTCACGGTCCCCCGCTACCTTCCTCATTAAACCTCGAATAGAGCTGCAGGGTTTGTTAGTGCACTCCAGCTAGGCTTTCCCAGGGGGAGAAGGGAAAAGCTGGAGTCAAAGACAGTGCAAAGGGCTGGATTCAGTGCTAAGACTTGAAAATGCCAATAAAAGGAAAAAGCAGCAGTTGGAGGAGAGAGTACAGGGGCCCCTTTTGTCACCCAGTGGCACACAAAACTGAGTGTACTATGCTGCTAAGATAGTAGTAGTCAAGAGCAAGCAACAATAGCTTTCCCCCTACAACTGTATATACCATTTTCTCTAAAGGGTATGTACTTGAGTGGCAGGGAGAGCTGCCCAGCCAGCTCAGGGCATCAGAAACAGCCACTAGGCTAGCAGGCCAGCTGGAAAGCAGGAAGCACCTGGAGCAAGCTTTGGAGCCCTCCCAGCACTGGTGGCACAGACAGTTCTGCTGCTAGGTTTCCAAACTTGAACATGAGCAAACTGGGAAGTAAGAGGCAAGGGAGAAGGATGATAGGTTTTGTCTTGATCACCTTATGACTGGGATTTTAGTATTCCCATAAAGGGCACAACGATTGGGGAAAAGGCGGGAAGTGAACTCCTGGTCATCTCTCCCTTAACTCCTGCTGGGACTGAGCAAAGCCCAGGTATCTCCTAAAAGCCACTTCAGAGGGCACTTTTCTCAGAAGCGAAGCTGAGCAAAAACGAGAAGCAGCATAAACCCTTGGTAGGGAGACAGGTATTTTCAGTCTTTACATCAAGAACAAATCTGACCCTCTCTGAAATTAGGCCTAATGACCTGCTGAAAAACCTTTCTGAAAACATCTACTATTTCTAACAGCATAAATTTTTTCGGTTAGGGGAGTGTTTTGGGAGTGGGGTGGGTGTGGACATGACACACAGGGGGGAAAAGGTGGCACACAGGGAGAATCTACTGATGAGAGACAATTTGCTCTGGCAGCAATGAAAGCATACGATCTGCATCATAGGCAGGCCATAAAAACATTTGAACCACCTATCATACTTTAGATATATCTATCAATTAACTTATTTTCTCCAACACCTCTCATTTTTTTATCACATTGGTTTAAAGAAGATGAAGAGGCAGGCAATATGCAGATGCTCATTGTGGTTCTCCAGCCTGCACTTAATTGTTAGTTGCTTTAAAAATAATTTAGGACAGTGGTTCCACAGTATATTACTGAAGTCTGAGACAGTTTGTGTTTTCACTTCCCAGAACGCATTCAAAGCACTCACCTTGGCTCAGCTGTTAAAAAACCCCACAGTCCAGTCTCTGTGCTGACTGGGAGAGGGAAATCAAGACACACGAGAGGCTGCTTTTTCTCCATGCCTACCTCTGCTTCAAGTAGCCCTTTGCTCTGTCACTTACTTCTGTTTTAAAAAAAGCCTTAAAATGTTTATAGTTAATATGTAATGTGAGGCAATGATGCCAGCTACTGTGATGGGCAGACACCTGGGGTTCACTCTCGGAGTCACACCATTAGTCATTGTGATGGCAGCTTAAGATGCTGAATTTCTCATGTAAGGAAACAAAGTTATCAATTTATTATTTTTAATAAAATAATTGCTTTAATGCAGTATTTAAAATAATTTTTAACATCTGATCAATAAGATACAGTACACAAATATGGAAAATGCTGCACTTTACATAAAAAGTAAAGCTAAGCATTTAATTATACAAAACAATTTTGCCCAATGCCATCAATACCTTGCAAACTATAGCTTAGTCAAAGTACTGCTTATATATATATATATATACCATATATACATATATAAATAATTTACAGCATTCATTTACTATATATTCTTTTTTTACTACTGTTCCAACAAAAAACAACGTAACTGATTCAAAACTTAGTGAATTTGGTAACTATCTGCAGTGGTTCTGACAGTGGAGGGTGCATGAATCATCGCTTCAAGTTTTGAAGCAGCATGCCAAATAACCATAGGAAGCTTTTTCTTTAAAAGAAAAAAGTTTCAGCAGGAAGCCATTCAATAGTTGGTTAGAGCATGGTGCTAATAACGCCAGTGTTGTGGGTTTGATCCCCATACGGGCCATTCCACTTAAGAGTTGGACACTATGATCCTTGAAGGTCCCTGCCAACTCAAGAGTGTTCTGTGATTCTGTGAATACAGTCAGTGCCTTTCCCACCAGTCCTGGGAAATAGCTATGCTATACAGCGCTGTGTCATGGAAGGCAAAATGTTTGGAGGCTGGAGAGAAGGGCGACCCAGAGGGTTTTCCTTCCACCACAAGGCAGTCTTTACTAGCAAGTAGAAAATCTTTGACTCTATTCTAGCAGTCTTAATACACCAGAGTCCTCCTCCTCACTGAATGGAAACCAGGCAACTGTCTAAATACTTTCTGTTTGAGTAGTTTCCCTGTTACACCACATTAAAGTATTAAATCAATATTCCAAAGCAGTGAATCCTGTGCTTTGCAAACACTGCTCCTCTCCTTAAGAGAGTCTCCAGCTGCAGAGTTTCAATGCATCTCAACTTTTTTTTGCAGTCATCACAGGTTATTTCTGCTCATTTCTTTCCACATCTATACTTGAGTTCAATGCTATTTTTTGTACCTAGAAAAAGATAAACTGTTTCTTCTGTTTAGCTTTTTTAGCATCTTTTAGTCTTTGTATTTTTAGTAACTCCAAATTTTCCTCAAATATCAAACTATGTCCTAACTACACTGTCCAATGTACTTCAATCACAAGAGCAACTGACTTTTTCATCTTCCTTCAGCCACTTTCTTGGAGGAAAGGGTGAGGTCAACTGAGGCAAAGTGTGGGGTAGAAAGGACCGCTCATTCCTTTCGCTTGTTACTTTGCTCTTCACAAATGAGCATTCAACAGTTATTCTAAACCCAGAAAATTTAAGAAGATGCTGAGTCAGATAGGCAAGACATTAGCATGTTGACTGACTGCTGGTTTGTGATTAAATACAGTTGCCATGCTATGCAGTGCCATTACTGTGTTATTTTTCCCCTAAATAAGGTTGGATTAGATGGTGGCACTACACCTGCAGAGATGTTGCAGACTCTGGAGTACTGAAGGAAGTGACATACATAAACTAGGGACACTTACCAAGCCCTCAGAGCCTGCAAGACAGTTAAATGCAAGCAGGTAGTCAGGCGCTTGTTGTGTGCAGCTCAGTGTTGTCACTGGTTTACAGATTGATTTAAGCCAAATATTATTAAAAACCTTACAGGTGCTCAGTTAGGTATTTAATAAAAATGTTTATCTGTAAACAAGAGTTATCCTTACAACGGATCATTTTCCAGAAATTGGAATTTCGAGACAGTGCAACAATGCTTCAGTGTTTTCTTTGGCAGTAGACAGCAAGGTGAAATGTAAAATTCAGATCACTTCAGAAGAGCACGGTACAAGTGTAGAGAATGCTTCATCTCCCTCTCTTGTTCCATGCAGAATATCAAGTCCCTGAGACAGACACGGGTTACTCTTGGACAGAGCATCTGCTTCGTAAGGCTAAAACCTGACGATCCAGGAGCAATTCCATTGCCATTCAAACCCTAAATGGGGGAGAAAGAAAAAAACTATTAGAATGCCATGTAAGTAGAAGTTTTAACCAAACTAGTTGGATTATACTGCCTGCTTGTGCAAAATTAGCCTGCTGATATTCAGCTTTACATGCCAAAACCCAGCAATCCGGAAGTCCTTACATGTAAGATACTTTTAAAAGACAAAGCAAGAACTTGCCAGCTGATGGTTTATTTCAGTCAAAGCAACCAGAAAGTTCTATCTTCCTTTGCCATTATATTAATATGGTAAGATAAATAACTGCTATTTCACTGAAGTCTGCTATATAGACACTTGCACTGAGAAAGGACAAGATAACTATGAAGAAGGTACTATCACAGTACCTATGTAGAGCCCTAGGTTGTGCACTTGCAAACTCCCAAGCTCCAGATGTTTTCACCTCTTCTTGAACAAAACCATCACTGTGAGTGGGCTCTAGCCTTGGAACATGGCCAGAAGAAACTCTCATCATGGCCATCACCTGTGATCAGTCCTTTAAGGGAGCAACAAATAGTCAGTCAAAGTATCCAGATGTTTAGAACGCTGTATCTGAGCCTATCCCACTCAGTCAGCTGCCTCGCTTGGTTATGAAAACACAATTGGTACGAGATGATAACATTTAGCAGTTATGCATTCAGGCTACCAGAATGAGCAACCCCCACACTTTCCAAAATGCCCCGAGATTTATTATTAGGGGTGGGGAGGAGGCAGATTACCATGAGCTGCACAATAGACTGGCTACTTATCTTGGAGCCAATCTATGCTACACAGCTAGTCTCTTATCACTACTGGAGGGCTCTCGGTAATGAATGTAATTTGTACAAATACGAGTGCTCAGTCTCTGTAACTTCAGCAAGGCAATGCCTGCCAGCATCAACACCACTTGGCGATGGTGTTGCTTGGATGCAGTGTTAACTGTATCAATTCTTACCCTAACACTCTCTGCAAGACTTCAGCAAAATGACTTTGCCCACTTTGCTTAGAGAAATCTGTTTAAAACCCCCGTATATTAGAAACAAATACCATTGCTGGACTAACTATAGTGGTGAATGCTGCTGTTGTTACGGGAGCAGCATTGAAATTTATTAAAAATATAAGGAGATTCACCAGAGAGCACACACTAGCCACAGAAAACCCAGGGCACACTGCAGAAATGGAAACTGTATTTCTTACAAGCAGCACACAGGGTATTCAGCACCATTTCATTTGCTTTACAGTCAATACTATTAAACACTATGAAATGCCATAATTTGAAACTTTCAGTTTGTTAAATGGCTTGGAACAAATGTGTGTGTGGGGAAGACTGCTGGCCACATTGCGCAGAGGGCACAGCTGTCCTGGTAAGACACAAAAGGGTCACAGTTCAAGTTTGTCATATGACAACCCTGAAGGATGCAGGGAAAAGATAGCTCTGCAATGCAGCTGCCAGCACGGGTTGAAAAGGAGGTCAATCCAACAGGATGCAGCAGAAAGCCTGAGGCAATGTTATAAATGAAACAAACCCCAAGGGTTTTCAGTAACCCAACAGCAATGTCCTGTATAATTCAAAGAACTTTAGTGAGGTGAAAGTATTTTCTCTCTAAATAAGTCATTAGACCAGAAGTCTTACCTTTAAAAAGACACCAAATAAAGCCACTTCAATCCTGTTCACTCCCTTACAAAAAGGAGACAGACGGCACAAATCCCCCAGCTTGCTTTGGAAACTGTTTTAGCTGCAAGATGCTACAATATGACAGAAGCACCAAGCTGCTTGCATTTGAGACAGTTATGGATTTGTTTATTCTTAAATTCTTACCCATCATGCCCAGTGCAGAAGTAAAGTGATGTTATGCTGTAACACCACGCTCAAAGTCAAAACTTATCCTGGACTCCTGTTTGCCAAGACAGGCAGTTCATACTTCTAAGTTTCATATAGCATCCCTCTGGCTTATCAGAACTACTGAGTACAGCATTGCAGAGGCCAGGAGCTTTTTAACAACCAACAGCTGCTAGTTGCTACTTCTCTCAAAGTACACGATGGTTTAAAGTTAAAGAAGCCAACAAACAACCTAGGTCAGTTCAGTTCAGACTGGGACCATGTTGGGG
This sequence comes from Sclerurus mexicanus, assembly GCA_013396755.1. Lineage (NCBI taxonomy): Eukaryota > Metazoa > Chordata > Aves > Passeriformes > Furnariidae > Sclerurus > Sclerurus mexicanus. The sequence goes on from VWZF01000813.1 coordinate 1,019,093, forward strand.
AACTCACTTTTAAGTAATTTTATATAGTGCTGAGCACTAACTCCTTTTAGATACTGTCTTCCACAGTTATATTGAAACACCGGTTCTGTTTTGGAATTTGGACCAAGCAGTGTCCCAATTCTGCATGCCACAATGAACCATCACAGATGGGCAGACGGTTGACCTTGTCTGGTCCTAGGCAACAGTCAATAATCCTCTCCTTTACATATCATATACCCCTTCCTACAGAGAAGCTACACCATGCTGCTTTTGAGACCTGAAAAATACTAGCCCACTCCCTGCTTCCAGACATCTCTCTTATGTTCTTCCCAGTTGGGCAGCAACCACTTGCGTCTTACTGTTTTGGGGGAACTCTTCACTGCTGGTCTTTAGCCTACCCTGAGACAGCTTTGTGATCCTCTTAGGAGAGGAAGTGAAAAGTGCTGCTTTTTAACCAGGCCACAGACAAGTATAAACATAAGTGAATAGAAAATACATGCCTGCACAATCAACTCTAGCAAAGGGTACTGCATCCCCCTTCTGCAACATCTGATTACTAGTGCTCTAACTAGCAACTTCTTTTTTTCCCCTTTCTGCCTCTCCCTTTTTTTTTGTTATACTGAAGTTCCTGCCCTTCACTGAACCCCGAATGTCCTGTCTTCCTTCCAAAAGGGAAATGACACAGAGACATGCAGCCCAGGAGGACTAACTACCAGTACAGATTCCACTAATCAGCCTGAGTATCACAGAGAATGGACCCTGTTTGTAAGCCAGGTAAGGCACTGCAGCAGTGTAAGTCTGCACCACTGTAAACCACTCCTCACAGTACCGAGACCACCAGCCCACTTAAAATCGGCCCCAGGAGGTCAAAACAGCTGCAGTCCTGCTTTTGACTTATCCTCAGAATTAGTCCAATCAGCAACTTCTCTAAAACAGCACACTGTCACCCTCTCTTGATCCTTAGAGTGTTTTACACACACCTGACAGAGATCAGTTACTCTCACTGATCCTGGCAGCAGAAGACATTGTGAAGCTCCTGCTGTAGTCCTATTTTGTTGGGCAGCTAGTTTTGTTGAGAGGTTGCTCCGGATACCTTTTTTTAAGATCTCTAGAGCTCTCTCTAGTGACTGGATGGAGAATTAAATACCAACTCTGAAAGGCAAGAGTGATGTCGATACAAAGCCACAGCTTACAACGAGGCTCTTCCTTTACCGGACCCACCATCATCACCTTATTTCTAGTCTCCAAGGTACATGAAGCAAAAGATCTCTGATCTGCAAGTCATAGGTACTGACAAGTATATCAAAATTTCTCAGAGCTATTCTACACGCCCTGATACAAAGCTCAGAGAGGTCAGCAGACACCTTCCGTGCCGTAAGTTTGAGCCAGGCTCAGCAAGCTGTTCCTGGCAGAGTACGTGCCTCCTTCTCAAATTCAAGGGCTTCACACCAATCACATTCAAAATTTTAAACTGTTGGGAGAGGTACACTTTAAGGAAGCAAAGTGTTCAATCAAATGTTAAAAGTCAAGCCAAGAGTTCTCATTTCAACTTTTGGTGTGGCATAAACACATCCTAGTCCCAGAGCCGAGATCCCAAGACAGCAAATTATTACTGCAGCTCTGCTGCACATTATAAAAATACCACCAGCAGAAGGAAGCAAGGTCATGAGATACTTTTCAATGACATCTCCAAACACTGAAAAATTACAGCTGTGTGCAGCAGAGACATTGTTGAAAGGTGGTAAGAGCACCTAGTAAGTTGAAGCAAGAGACTCCAGGTTAAACCCCCATCTCTGTCACCCGTGGTCACACCGAGGTCAGTGATGTCCAGTGTACCTTGTACATTAGCTTCCCAGCTGTAAAACAAAGAGCTCATTCCTGTCTTATAGAAGGAAAAATGGTTAAAAAGCAATGAACACACTGTTGGGTGTTCAAACACTTTGCTGAGTCTCCCCGATCAGCAAAGGGGAAAAGAATAGACCCGGTCAGAATTGTGACAGTTTTGCTTGTACAAACAAGTGCCTAATTTAGGCCAGAGAAAACAAAGTGAAAGAAGTTGATATTAGTTTGGTGACAAGCCAGCCTACTGATGCTGCCTATTCTAATAAACCTTGGTCTGACAGAAATACTCCCACATTAAGAATACTAACATATTACATTACTCAATATTTATATGATTCTTTTTTAAAAATAAAGTTGGTTGTGTTGTGTTGGGTTTTGGGATTATTTTTTTAACCTTATAGATCAAGTCAAAGTTTGAAAGACTTAGATCTCTATATTCAGGCTGCTTATATTCTCTATATTCATGCAGCTGAAAACAAATGTGTATTTATGATGTTATCTGCAGCCTCACAAAGCTATCACATCTATATAATAGGGAACTCTATTCAACTACACATTTTTCCTCAGATTTCATTGCAACATTCCTGAAAGTCCTTTCAAATGTAGGCAACAACATGTTTTACATATTGAAAAAAATTACTGCAAATGCAATGTCAGTTTATTCACTATTATGCCCAAGATTCATGTACGCATGTCACTTCGTATGCGTACATCAGATGCTTAATCTGTACCTGGAGGTAATGAATACTACACAAATATGTCATGTTAGTTAATAGACAATTATTAAGCTGAAATTTTCTGGCTCTTTGCCACATCATTTTAAGCAATGTATTGTCAACTAAATTATAAATCTCTTGACCCTTCACATGTCATCAACATTTGTGTGTTACCAATATGTTCAGCCTAAAGCTACAATGCAATTAGTCATTTAAATTGCAGATATCTTTCACACATAAGAAGAATTAAGTTCATCTCTGGCACAGAAAAAGCACGATATAGGCCAATGAACAGTATTACTGAAGAGTGTGAATGGCAGTTGAGAATATTTTTGCCTATTTACATGGGTAAAAAATTCAGATCAAGTGTATGGCCTAGACTGACAGAAGCCAGGAAATTCAGCACAGAAACTGAAACTCTCTAGCTGACAGGGCTGTGCTTAGTTAGGTCTTGAAACAGGTAACTAAGATGCTGAAGCTGTATTTTATAATTTCAGTAACTTTTAGCTCCCTTCTTCCCCCAAGGTATGACCATGTTGTAGACGCTTCAGTTGTCCAAGAGCTTAAATAAGAACCAGAAATTGAAATCAGGAGTCTGCATACATTAAGCATATGCAAAGCAGAAAACCCCCCACCCTTCTGTATCACTTTAGACCTGTGGGCTGGGGGAAGAGGTGACAGAGTCAGAAAGAGACACAGAGAAAGCAAAGAAAATTGCTCCAGTGTAGAAGCAGATTTTGTAGCCTGGATATGATCACCTACCTATATGTAAGTAGTCTAGATCCAATTTGAAGTGATTGCTTTTAAATTAATTTTCTGCAGCTTTTAAGAAAAAACTTTAGCAGACTATCATGTACCAATGCCAAGGACCAGGCAGCAGCCTCACTGCACCCCATGGATATATAGCAAGTAGCAAACCTATCAACATTTGCCACAGAGCGAACTTATGCCTTTAAATTCACACCTAGACATAGTCACATCCTTGACACCAATACTGAAGCTGATGAATTTTGCTAACGTGTTCTCACATCAGAAGAACTTATGGACAAAAAGGTGGCAGTAACTTCTACAGCTACTGCTTGTAAGAGCATAAAGTCATATACCCCTTAACTGTTTTAACTGTGCATGCTCCTCCTGCAAATGTAAAAAAAAAAAAAAGAAAAAAAAAGAAAGTCCTTTGATTGTCACACAGTGGAAAAAACAAAGCATGTCTCTTCCCCATCATTTGGAAGGATTGGGTTTTCTTTCATTCTGCAGAAAGGACTTGTTGCTCAAAGGCTTAGTTCTTCCTTGGTCAGCCTAAAGAACATTTCCAAAGCTTAAATAAACACCATGTACGGAGTCTGTTTAATAAACATGCATACCGGCATCCCAAGCTGTAAAGCAAGAAGGGTAAGTTTAAGTTCTGCTAACAATGATCAGATGTTGCAGACACAAGGGAAGAAGACGAGCTCATTTCCTCCACCCACAATCAATACTAAAAATGGAACAATGAGCACTGTGGTAAACAAGACATTTCTCCCATTTTTTCTTGCCAAACTTCTTTGCAAGAGCTTCTCTGCAAGCTTATTTCCCGACTGCTGTGTTAGATGTGCATAACCCTGGAAGTATCACACTACTTCAAGGATGTTGGCCAGAGACAGGAGTTTGACAGAAAGTACTTGAATAGCTCTGCGTATCAGCTGCATCATTTACTTCCACAGCAACTACTTGCAGTAGCTGAAGTTTCCACAGCAAAGCCAGACTACATGTGTCAAGGCAAGACCCCAAGACCCATGCTTCCTAACAGAGCAGCCAGCCTTGGCAGGGGACAGAACAGACAGTATTTGGAAGAAGGAAATTTCCTTTGCCATTAGATCTGGCAAAAAGAAAGAAAAGACATGAGATATACCCCTGAATCAGTTCAATGGGACCAACCTGGAGGAAGGCATGTGAGGGACACAACAGCAACAGCACTTTGTGGCAGGACAGACTATATAATTTCTAAGTACTTAGTGTGTAATCATGGAGCCAAAAAATTAATGAGAAGCAAGTGTACTCTAAAAAAAATACATAGAAGTACAGGCATCCAACTAAGCTTTCCTGTACAAAGTAGAAGAATGGTCCAAATGGTCCAACCAGAGTCTTCAGAAGCTGACCATAAGTGTAACAGCCAGTGTCCTGACTACTTTCAAAAACATACGTAGACTTTTTTCCACCCTGCTGCGCAATGCCACACAAATATACAGCTCTTGCTTCAAGGCCAAAGATGACCTTGCACCCAGGACACCTTTGGATAGAAGGAAAGAAAGCTTAAGGACTCAGAACTGTAGTCTACTTTCTCACAGTAAAAAAAAAAAAAGCTTTAAATATCTGCAGTGGTTTTCAAATTTTTAAGACTCCAGTTATAGTGAGAATGAGACAAAGCTGTTTCCAAAATGGCTTTGTCATCAGAAAAGCAGTAAAACTTAGTAAAAAAACCCCATCCTCAACTATTTATCAGCATTGAAAGCATTATGGGGCATGTTACCAACCAATAAAAACTATGAAACAGAACACAGAATTGGGAAAATGAGTCTGTGATTTCAAGTTTACTTTTTTCTTATTTGTTTTAAAAGTGTCTTCCCTTCTCAAGCAAAGTTGCTTTTCAATTCTTCCTACCCTTTAATTCATTACTGTTTACTACATGCCCTCAAACTTGGAGAGAAGAGGTGGGTAACAAATGCACAAACCCCAAAACACATAAATCAAATCCAAAGGCCTCTCCCTCTCATTGTATCCAAAAGTGTCCAGAGGGACCAGAATGAGAGAGATGAAGATATTGCCACCTCTGGAATACAACTAGCACCAATTAACACATTTTCACAATAGAGGGATTTTCTTACCAGGGCTTTCTCAAATTACTCTTTCTGAACAATACCATTCAAATGTTAAGTTGCAGTGAAGAGAACATGCAAAACTACCCAAACTAATGTTTCCAACAAGAAGGAAAAGAAGAATTCCCATTATGCTGATGCCTTCTTTTTGTTGTTGTCTTTTTTTTTAATTAGGCCTAGAGAATTATCCTTATTTTTTCACTCCACTATCATCATGGGTTTGTCCCTACTGCTGTTTCAAGTTTAGCAATACATAAACAATAACCATGGCAAAATACAGTTTACCCTTTTTATATTGCTTTAGGTCCAAATTAGTTGACAGGCACTCATCTGGACAAGAACCTCTTTCTTTAGTTGTTCCCTGCCACACTACAAGGTGATATAGGAGCTGGTAAGGCTTCTAGCTGTAAAGCACATGCTTGTGTCACCACATGTTCTAGCTCCCAGATTAAAATGATGACTCTGCAGGAATCGGGCATTCAAGTGTCTCAGGAAAAAGACTTTCCAAACAAGGTGCAAAGCCAGGTGCCAGAGTGTGAAGAAACAAAAACCTAGGGCTGAAGAATCATCTTGGTTAAACACAGAATACTCATTTGTGGAGAAAGGAAGCACGGCATGCTAATAAAATGCTGGGTTTAGCCCTTCACAGTTACTGCAACAGAAGGCAGCAGATCCAACCAACCTCGTCTGCTAAGCTGAACTCTCCCAGTACCCATTATGTTTTGGTACTGAATAAAGAAACGTAAATATGTGACAAATTTGCTTATGGAGTTTCACTTTTTTAATACATACTGTAACTGATTATTTCTTCTCTGTCTCCCCAAAGACCTTAGGGCTTCAGTTTACATCAATAACTGCTTGAAATAATTCCTTTCCTTTAATTATTGCAGTAGACAACCATAAAAAGAAGCTGTACAGAGTCAACTTTAACATGGACATAAGAGATAGAAACATCGTACAAAGAACATGATCCAATGATCGAGTCTTAGTTAAAACTCTTAATTATAGTTAGCACCAGTGATTTCACTCAATAATGTTAAAGGAATAACTTCTTCCATCATATTTGTCTATGAAGATATTAAGCTTTAAAGATAATAATAATAAAAAAAGGTCACAGGAGTATTATGCACAGATTTACTCCTTGCCATTGCACAGTCTGGAAGTTCTGACATTTAAGATTACTTGAGAGTAAAGCTGTCTGTATTTTGTCTGTATTTGCAATATGAAATGAGAAAGTACATCCTGCCTATTTAAATTATTCTCAGACAGGTTGCCCAAAAAGATGATTTTAAAGATGCCCAAATGTGTATCAGCCTAAGGCCATATTGTACTTGCTTTCAGTTTCAAAGACCTCCTTTCATCTCTGAAGAATGGAATGTTGTTTACTGCTCAGGATGTTTTGCCATGTTATCATGAATGTATTACAAATGTTCTGCTTCTTGAACTAGAGAGTGTTTGTCAAAACCATTCTTTATTCTACATGAGAAGTCTTAAGCCTTTTATAAATCCTGCTCAGCCATATTGGGACACTTAAAACATTTAAGTCTAAACATCCTTCTCAAGTTTGCTATCCTGCATAATTTCACAAAATAGAAAAAGTTCTGCAGAGAATTGCTTTCTGGTAGCATGAAGCCTAAGTACTAGGCACTGGAATGCGAGCTTGCATGCGAGAAATGAAAATAGCTCCACGCTGGCAGAATTACTTTCACCTATTGCCCTCACAGTTCAGCCTAGTACAGCAATGTATATGAGAAGCATCTTAAAATACAGCAGGTAAATTTGTGAGAGTGAAATGTCATCAAGGTTTATGCTCAGTTTTAGGCATGTTATGCCCACATTTTTTTAAACTGGCAATGTAAATAATGGATCACCACCTTTCAACAGGAACACTTTATGTCTCGCTTTGGCACAATCTCATGCAGCTTTTAATAAAGCAGACACTACACAGATTATGAGAAATAACTGAAAAGCACCTAACAGGCAGACTTGTTAAATATTCAGAAACAAATCTGGCAATAATTATAGAAAACCACTATGAAGAACAGGAATAGTTACTCGATAGAAGCTTGGGGGAAGATGAGAAAAGGATGGGGAAAACTGTTCTTGTGCTAGACTCATTTTTTTCAAGTTTTTCCAGTGGTGTTTTAAAACAGTAAGTATACATTCAGCTTCATGTGAAAGTGCATTAAAAAACTTCAAAGAAGAGAAGAATAGCTGCTCAAAAGCTGTGAATGCTGCTTTCTGCAGCTTGTTTAGAGACAGACTCTTTCCCTTCACTTGTGGTAAATAGGGAGTATTAAAAGACTTAATTGTGTATCCACATCAGGAAAAAAGAATAAATCAGTGAAACAAGTCTATTTCATCTGCTTAGTGAGGTCTCTTGTCACAGTCCAGGATGAAGGAAAAAATACAGGAGAGATGCAATTGTTGTTTCAGTTCCACTGCCAATAACTGAGTCTTATACAAGGTCTTCCCAGACTCCACTATGCAAAAATGACAGAGTATTTTCAATCCCAGCATTTATTCAAGCTTCCCAGGCCACACGAATGAAGACTCAAGGTTCATCAGAAAGGACAACTTTACCACCACTTTTTCCACGCTTCTGCTCTCTGTGACTGTCTCATCAGCAAACCAGCCTTCACTTGAGCAATATTGAGGCTTCCTGATAAAGAGGGGCAAAAATGGCAATAACACTTGAAAGACAACTGGCAACACATTTCTCCCATCTCCAGCAAAGATGAACAATAACAGAAGTTGGCTGTCAGTCTCCTTGGAACGAACGTCCACAGCCATAAAAGCTTCCCAGTCCTTTAAACAGTGCTCTTTATCCACAGTTCTTCCTTCAACACACAACTAAACACACCGACAAATTTACCAGAAACAAACCTTCCAAGCACCTAGCACGCAAACTAGGTTTCTTACAGAATGTAACAAACCATTTTGTGTAAAAGAATTCTCACTTCTTCCTACAGGGAAAGATAATTCATTATGAAGACATAACACCATGCAAGTCATTGCAAGCCATGTCTGTACCTCCAGACCAGATCCAACGTTTGATGAATCCAATGGTCTTTTCTTCCTTGGTCCAATGGCTGCCAAAGCTGTGAGGTTGGCTTCTCTCTGTTGCATCTGTGCTAACTCCAACTGTTGCATCTAATTTAAAAAGAAAACACCTACATTAATCATGATATACATTATCCTAAGGGTATTGTTCTCTTTATAGCAGCTTCAGACGCCTCTGCAGTTCCTACTGAAACAATGTGTTTCACAGCATCTTTCCCTGTCTGTCTGGACACTTCTGACAGACTACAGTACTCTGTCATGCTTAGAGCTCTGTAGATAGCACTGTATAACACCTTTTATGGAGACCACATTCTGGTATCAATGTACCCTTAACAGGAGCCATTCAGCTAATAAACTTTGCTGTTTCTGATTAACAGAAAATATTGAACTGAATTGGTTTGTGAAGCTGGATTAGTATTAAAAATCAAAGTTACCAAGTTCTGGGAACTGGACATGTTCTTCATTCACAATCTCAATTCATGACTGCATAAGCAGGGTACTCAATTTCTTCATGCTGCATTAACTGAACCCAGAACTCAATATTGCCATTGTGAAACATCTTATTACCCAGCTGAACAGGATGCTGCCAGTTGACCACTAGTTTTTCTTTTCCCAGTACATACTTGAATGTTCAGGAACAACTGAAGTAAGGCAGAGACACACTGCATGTTTATTTTCACTCATCTCCAGAAACTGTTCAACACACAGAAATCATTGGAAACAACCTTTACCTGGGTCAGGTAATCTGGGATGGGATAGAAACTTGGAGTAATGAGGAATAAAATAAAAAAAAAGAAGCTTTATTCCTGCATTTCAAGGTCCACACTACTTCATTCTACTCAATAATTAGAGATGTCAGTTGCTCTGGAGCTCAATCCAGTCAAGTCTGCTGACAGACTTACTAACTTGGATTGGCCACCTTGCTAATACGACGACATCACTTTCAGATCCACTGGCTGCCCAACTGGGAGCACAAGTGAAGGGGAGCACCCCTCTGTGGAGAATGAAGGTTTTCCAAACAAAGGCCTCTGGGTTTGATGTTAACCCTTAGATAATCTGACCTGTAACTAGAATAGCTTCTTAGCCCATGCTCTCCCCATTCTCAGGACTTAGAAAATTGTTCACATGGGGATTCTCTGCATGCATATCTGTGCACATCTTAAAAAAAATTAAAGCACAACCACACCATGGTAGTAAAGCATCCCAATCCCCTCTTGACCCCCCTTCCATCATAAAAACAACTGAGTTCTTCAGGCAATACAGATATTTTACTTACTAAGCTTGCAACATGCTATGATTTTGCTTGCTTTTCAGCTCTTGCAGATCCCTCTCCGAGAGGAGAAAAGCAGATGACAACTGAGCAGCACCTACATGGTATTACTCCCCCACTTGCTACCAGTTAAAGATGAATCCACAACAAAGAAATATGGTAGGGCTTGGAGGGAGTGTTTTGGGGAGGAGAGCTTTTGGTTGAGTGGTTTCTGAGTGGGTGTTTTTACAAGCCTTACTTTACTTCAGATAAGTAGACTTTAGTGATGCTGGCAACTTCACATCAAGTACTCCAGCAGCTAGCCTATTTAAATGAAAACAGGGCAAGATTCCTAAAAGGGCATTCTTCCCAGGACGACTCAAACTATGCTCAAGACTTTTTAGCAGAAATCAGGGAAAGCAAGACTTTAACAGATATGTTGAGAGTAGAATTTGGGGAAGAGTTTGGTGTTTATTGTTTTTCTTTTTTTGAAGACGGGACAAATGTTTCAGTTATGAAAACAACACTATTTGCAAGTCAGCTTTGATCGTACCATGTAGGCTTTTACTTATGGAAACGCAGTAGTACTTCTTCAATGCTAGATAACATCATTCACTTACCACACACACTATTCTTGCTTTTGTGTGCCGTGTAAACACAAGCTTATTTATCAGAATTCACTCACTTCACTGGTGTTTTGCTGGGTTTTTTCCAAGTATACAGTATTGCTTTCAAGAATACTTCAGAGACTATAGGCTTTAAGACTACTAGTATTCTGCAATTGTCATAGGTTAACTCCAGCCAGCCTACTTGCACAGAATGTTTAAGACAAACTTTCCTTTAATCTCAGTCTTGAATATGTATCTTTATATTCAGGAACGCGTTGCAACCAATCAGAGATTGGAGAAAGTAAAATTAAATCCAAAAAAATAACTTGAAACATCACCAACTCTGTGAAAGATTGAGGCTTAGAAACTACTTTTATGTGACACCTTCATCACTCCCTGGATTAAGCCGAAGCAATAAAATGCTTAGAATAAGCACTAAATCTCACAGATTTTTTGGCAGAGGCAGGTGCTGACTTCCAGCCTCAGCTGCCCAAGCCTCCAACACCTGGAGCCACCCCTCCTTACAGGCAGCTACGGAGCATCCCTGTAGAAGTAAAGTACACCTTCCTGCTAGCAATGTAGTTCAGTCATCATGATGGTCAAATGCACACCAGTCTTCTTGCCATGAGAAGAGACATTACAACATGCCATGCACACAGAATCCCCTCTGGGGAAAGATTAAATTCCAAAAATGACAAAGAAAACCAGAAGGGGAAAGATGATTTGCTTTACTTTTAAGGATCATTACACTTAAATTAAAAGGACTTTTAAATCCATTAAACTTAAAGCAAAGCAAAACAGATGCCTTTATTAGCCTAACCCTGTGCCTCCATCCCTGGCAGTCATTAGAAAACATATTCCCCTTCTCTCTCAACCCTACAAAACACAAACCCACCAGGTCTACTGCAGTCAGACATGTCAAAAACATGTGGCTGCTGAACACTTCTGGCTTGAAGCAGCATTGAAATAAGACACCCTCTCCTTTTTACAGCCGATATTGATGGGCAGCCGTGGAAAAGTCTGAGGACAAGATGCGAAACCATGACTTAAATACTGAGAGCACTTAGGGTTGGCATCAGCATGGGGTGGAGGGGACTGGGCAGGTTGAGTGTCTGATGGTGGAGTACAGGAATGCTGCTCTGGCTGAGGATGGGCAGTGCCTTGGCACCATCACCACTTTTACACCACACAATTCAAGCGGAGAAAGCATGCTGTTGGCACAGACACCCTGCAGGAGTGAGCACTGCTGCTGGAGGGCAGTGCTGGCAGAGAACCCATGGACAACAAAAGAGAGGATGACACTTGGGGGATGGTATGAAAAAGACGCGCTTTCTAGAAATGGAACCGATGCATCTTTGATGAAGCAGTTCCCAAAACAATGCTGCAAATGCAGGTCATTACTAATACCTACTCTCTCCAATACATTTTCTACCTCATAACCAGTCAAAGGATTTTTCAAATCATACAGAATCTCACCAGGGTTTTGGAGCAAAAGAAAAAAACCAAACCCAATCATGGTCTTATTACATTCTACACATCCCAGGGATTTTTCTGAGAACATAATTAAGACAAATGAATTTAAACACTCAATCTCCATAATGGACTCAACAGATCCCCATTAAGCAATATGGGCAGGCATCCAAATTACCCCACTCAAGCCAGCAAAATCATCTTTTCATCAAGTTTTGTTCCATTAAAAAGTGTGAGATTAAATGTCCAAACATTGTGTGAACAGTTAAAAGCACAGGATAAGGAGAAGACAGGCAGATAATGTCAAGGGATACCCGAGGATACTGGCTGGCTAACTACTGCCAGATTTTCCTAAACAAGATTAGGAAAGAGGAAGAGGCAACTATGTTGAGTTAAATCTTTCTTTAACAGTTAGTTTTGTAGCACATAAGTTAGGGAAGAAAGATCACTGCAGCAAGTGACAGTAAACGTCGTATATGCACTTCATTAAAATACAACATAAGAGAAGGTGCATCTGTTGTTTCCCTTTAAGAGGTCAGTTTTATTAACACTGGTGTCTTTGACTACAACAGGATACAAATAGAAACTGTCCTATCCAGGTGAAATCATATCATACCCATCTTGAAAACAGATGTACTTTTTTCCTTGAAGACAGAAGTGTGTGCTGGAAATTCAAGAGGAGCAGGGGAAAGCTGGACCCCCAAACTAGCAGGTTTCCCCTCAACCTGACCCACTTCACTTGCTGAAAGATGCTGCTGGTCCACCACAAGAATCCAACACATGCTCTGTTCAAAATTCATTCCTCAAGAAGGGCATAGAGAGAGGACAGTCTCCAGGCAAGTGACAAATGAATGTTCATGCTCCTTCTCCCCCCTTTCCAATTTTCACATATGCTAAGAATTGCAGTACAAAGAGTTCTAAAACCCTGTGTATAAAGATCAAATTGCTATGAAAACGTCTCAGAACTTGTAAAATAGTCTTTGTTGCTGCTGGCCTTTTTAATAATAAAAATAGGGTTTAAAGTCTGGTCTTGCAGCAAGCAGGAATCTCTAGGGTGACACAATAACCATTTTAGTTAATCTGACCTGCAGCACAAATCAAGAAATAAGGTATGTTTTAAAGTCCTTCCTTATAGTGAAATGGCATTTGCAGCATGGCTGTAATCACACAAAATGAAAGGTTTTAAAATTGACCTCTCTGTTCTTCACTCAGTCCTCTGAGAAAAGTATTTCTTTCTCTGCTCACAGAAATTCTTTCTCACTTATGTCTCATATCTACATTTCAGAAAATATGCAATATCTATTTTTACTATTACACCAATGACATTTTTGAGGCATTTTAATATTAAAAAATAAATTTCAAGTTGTATAAGAAGACAAGACATACTTCAGCTATGATACTTTTACTTAAAGCAATACTACAGATTGGTTTTAAACTCTTTTGGTTACAAAGTACATGATATGTAGTTGTTCACATTATCAGAGCCCCAATAATTGAAGTTATGCAAATCCCAAGATTTTCCCTAAACACAAACAATCCCTTAAACACAACTGATGAAAAGTACATGCTACTACAAATAAAGTCAACTAATTCACACCAGCTAATCCATGCACAGCAGAGGATGGCTGTATTGTCAAAGGAGCAGGAAAAGGAGTTCATGTTGAGGAGCTGAGTACATGTTCACCTTGGAAAAGGAGTAAACGAAAGACATCATGTCTGGTCACAAAGTGACCAACACGGGATTCACATATTTCATATAAGCTTTCATAGAAGACAAAGTACATAAAGCATTTACTGTTTAGATCCTCAAGAATGGTTTTACCAGGGAAGGTTTTTCTAAAGGTAGAGATGAGATCATCTGTACTAGCCAGGGCTAACAGAGCAGTAATAGGACTGAGGTTAAAGAAAAGCCAGGCAGGTGCCACTTGTCCAGCATGAGGTCGGGAGATGACACATGCAGCATCATGCTGGCATGAGAAATTCATACCACTGTCCACTTCCACAGGAGCTTCAATATACAAAGTACTAGGAAACAAATCTGAGAAGTAGAGAAAAGAAACTGCTCTTCCGTTAAACGCTAGGAACTTATGCCTAGGGGAAAAAAAAAAGCCATAAAGTTGTCTTGGCAATGCAGTAACAAATAAGTAACAGCCCCATGGATGTAAATGAGCTCAGAAGAAATGCTGACAAGACAGATGTAGAAGGTAAACACCACAATTCTGAGCTTGGTATAACTAATATAAGGGAAGGATTAAGAAGTATATGCACAAGATATTGGGTTTAGTATCAAGCAAAAAGTGGGGATGTCTTCACATACGACATTATAGGCAGATAAAGTACAGGACAGATTAAATAAATATTTAAAGTAACAGAAGAACTGGCAGGAAAGGAAACCAGGGAAGGCTGAAGACAAGTTAATATATGCCTAAGGGTTATGTGTGCTATCCAGCAAAAGTACATCAGGAGTAATAAAAGCACTAAAGAAGATGAACAAGAATTTGTGTAAGACTTGAGGGGTAAAAAGGCAAGGAATATAGGGATACAAAAGAGGCAGAAGCTCCTGATTCTATTGGCTTCCACAATAAAGAAACAAAATAATAAATCAACAAATATTAAAATTCAAAGTAAATCAAAGAAACCATGACCAAATTTCAACATTAACCTTTTTGTGCATTTGTGGAACAGGAACCTCAAGACCTACATGCATCTCTTTATTGCCCTTTACCGTATATTTTTAAAGAACTAAATGCTGAGGTACCTTTTCAGTGGGGCCACCCAACCCATTGAAATGACTTCTCTCTTTTTCTATCTATTCTTTTTTTCTGACCAGATTTTTCAAGTGGAGATTCACTGGGTTTCACTGTGTTCTCCATTTAGTGCTTTGAAAGTTGTCTACTCTTCTCAGTTGCTTCTCCCTTCATTGTCTTTGGAAGAAAGCACTGCAATTTTTTCACATTCCCTTTAAGCATTTTAAAGAACTTGTGAAGAAAATTAAAAATAAACCTTAAAAATCTGTTTTCAATCCCAAGCCTCTCACACTGGTTGTCATAAAACTCAATGAGCATTACTGCCTCCAGCCTCTACCTTTCCTATAGAAAATTTTCTGCCCTACAGGTTGAATGCAGCTGAATAGCAGACTTCTCATATGGGGGACATTCTCTGAGGAAAACTGACACTTGGAGGCTGCATATTTAAACATTTACCATTCTCTCCTCTTGCCTATAATGCAATTTCTCTTCTTGCAATTCCTTCCTTTCAAACTGTTTTAATTAGCCATACAATTAGTTTCCACTGACTTTTCCCTCTGTTGTAATTTAGATTTAACAGCAGAAAGGCAAAATAGCATGCACTGGTTTGATACGCAGTCCTAACTTATAATAGGACTGTATGTAATACTGTACATTTCTTTCATGTTAATATCCCACATACATGTTTCAGTAGCAAAACAGTCCCTACTATGGCTGTGTTCCCCAAGACCAGATGCCTCATCTGTCTAAAAGGGTGCAATAAAATGTTTTGGAGAACAAAACATATTTTTCCAGGAAGCCATGAATTAATCTACCCACAGGAGGAGGGGAAAAAAAAAATCTTTCAGTTGATATTTGACATTCCCTAATATATAATTAACTCCAAACAAGAAAAAAATCCAGGGTGCAGTGACTTAGGGACTCCTTATTTTGCCCATTCTTGCTAAGAATTTCCTATGTGTGGAAGTTTTTTGTTTTGCTTAACAATTACTGATGTATTTCTGCATCTTGTAGAACACCTGGAACATGCTTTCCCCTGTACAGTCCCATTAGCTTGCCTTACTTGGAGGCCCAAGGACCTTCTTGGCTATCCGGCATCGAGCATCAAGCTCTCTGTGTTTTCAGAAACTGTCTAGGCTACTTTTATTGAAAGGCCAAGAAATGGGCTACAGCACACCACACCAATGCAACGTGTTTCATAGTTTTTGTTTCAGATACTATGACTTACAAGAAGACTGCTCTCGATGACCATCAGCAGATCTGCATTATCACCACAGGTCAGAGTCCAGCCATTGCAAGACTTTGCTTCAAAACCAATCTCAGTTCTTCCAAACACACAATATTTTGAGCAGCTTTCAGCTGCTGTAACACTGTGCATTCATTCGCTCACTCCTGAGGTTTCAAAGCTAGAGAAAGTCTTTCTTCCACCTGCCAGTTTCTCCATCTCATCATGCAGTCCACCCAACACTCATTCTTGGCACAAAACTCTCTGGATCTCCATTATCCTGGGTTTTTTTTGTACTTCTAGCCCTAAAATTTCCTCTATTAGCAAGTTCCTAATGTAAGGCCATACTTACAGCTCATTATGTGTCCATTTTCTGTCTCTCAGAGAAATTGAGAAAAGGCTATTTGAAAATGCAAAACCACACACTTAATGGAGCTTTGTGGGGGTTTGTTTTTCACTAAAGATAGTTATCATCTTTCAGCCAGATGGTTTTAGGGTGGTTTTCGATGCAGTGTCTCAGCTGCTCTTTTCTTATATTTCTTCAAAGCACCAATATGAATGTCACATAAACAGGCATTTGGATTGCTTTTTAGCTTGCTCAATAATCTAACACTTTACAGGACTTCCATTCCTGATTTTCTGCAAGACTTGTAACACACCAAATGTCTGATGATAACCCTCTGTTATTTGTAGGGCTACACTGCAGCTAACAAAATTTATGTCTCTTCGAGAATAGTGCTTTTTTCCCCCTCCCAAAACATGCAGAAGCAGGCAAAAAACACTACAGAACAATAAAGATAATATAAATCAGGTAACTAAGCAGAAGCTCTCAGGATGTCACTGAAGGCTCATAAAAAGCCAATTGATCGCAATGAGATCTTATTTTGCTTGCAGCATCTTGTGTTTGCTTTTTTGAGAGGTTATGGCTAACTTTTCCCCTGTCAGAAGAGTGATCTTAAAGATTTTGAACCATTAGGTCCAGAAGACTAAATACAGAAGCAACACAAGAGGGGTGGGGGGAAAAAGGAAACAAAGAGCTTGAAAATCTGGGATGGAGGTAGTAGGGAGAGCAGCAAAGAATCAGGTTACAGTTACTTGTTATCTGAGAATGTGAGAGAGGAAATATGGGAATTAGGTTGGACATATGAAACAGGAAAAAATATGACTGTTGAAAAGATACTACAGAACAACTAAAATTCAGTCATTACTGTGGAACACCCATAACTCACTGGAATCACACTGACTCTTTGTTTGATGTTTTTGATAGGTTTTACTCAGTCTCTAGAAAAACCTTAGGGTTTGGTATTTTCCTCCCAGTCAGTTGATACTAAAGGTACAATTTTCCCAGCATCTCATCTACTGCTGTCTTATATCTGTGTCAAAAAAATGCACAAGTGCACCAAGCAGAGAGGAACAAGTGAGTGGGAAGATCTGTGCAGTCCTAACTGAACAGATGCTGACAGAGCAAGGAATGGGAGAGGCAGATCTGGTGTCCACCAGGTGCCTGCTCCACACACTTCTTTCCCTAGCTCAAGATGCAGCTGCTCACCGTTACCCACTGATAGATACTGCAAGGTGACCCAAAGTAAAAGCAGGGATAAAGGTAGCTACTATGGAAATAAGCAAAGATGCTATCAGTAAAATACCTGTTCACCTGCTCAACCGCAAGCAGCAATCTTGCCCACATACATGCTAAAAGGTTTGCCCAGGCTCAGACTCAAGCTTCCTGAAGCCACACTACAAAAGAACACTCACCTTTGAAGATGAGGGGCACAGAAGTACAAAGAAATTAGGAAAAATTTCTTCACCAAAAGGGTTGTTCAGCATTGGAACAGGCTGCCCTGGGCAGTAGTTGAGTCACCATCCCTGGAGGTATTTAAAAGATGTGTAAATGTGGCACTTAGAGAGATGGTTTAGTTGTGGTCTAAGACTAGGCAGTACTGGCTGGACTTGATGACCTTCGAGGTCTTTTCCAAATGCAATGATTCTAAGAGAACAGGTTTATATTTAAAATTATAGTACATATTGTTTAATACAGACATTTTTACAGGTCTTCTGGGATGCACTGTTATGTGCCTTGCTTGCACATTTGACAGTATCCTACAACTACTCAATTTAAGTAAGCTCATTTCACAAAAGGAGTGAAGCCACAGATGAACTATAAATACAGCTTCAAGAACTGCATCAACTGAACATTTTCGTTGTAACTGGAAGTACTGTAGAAAGTAGAACAGGAAACAGCATAAACCACCTAAAAAAGTTATGGTTTAATAGTGCAAGCATCAAGGGCAGTGAGAGGACTGTATCCTCTCAGTTTGAAGAGGGAGATAAGGCAGAATGAAAAACAGGGTTAATTTACTCAGACTTCAGGAACACCACTGTACAAAGAGCTGGCCCATGAGGAGAGTAAGGACAAAATTCTTGAGTGCACAAAGCAGCAGCTTGGGGCTAACCTTGCAGCTGTCTCTGAAGGAATGTGCACTTTCCATAGGTATTAAAATCTGCTGAAACACGTGAAAGGGGGGAGTAAATAAAGACTTAATTCATAGCAGGCTACACAGACTAAGAATATGGGAAAGTAAATGACTTAGCATAGGGGACGTTTGAGGCAATAGGTCATGCAAAAAGGGATGAAAAGGTCACGGCAATTATGTATAGCCACTTGGATAAAAGAATCCACTGCAGAGTCTCTGGATGTACTTCCAGCAATGTTAAGACATTGCCTCCAGCTGCTGGATGACAGCACATCCTGGATTTGTAAGTATTCATTGTTAGCATGTACACCCTGCATTTTGGGAAACTTTGCTTCAGAACATGCTAGAGTGCCATTACCCCACACCCTCTCCCTTCTCCCAGGGGGTCACTATCAACATATAAAAGACGGCTTTGAGGAAAGTAGGTCCACATTCCTTCTTAGAGAACTGTAAGTGGAGAATCAGATCAGGCTTTCCAGCAGAAATTCAACCAGAGTGACCTGGAAAGGATCTGATTCCAGCTGACAGAGGCATCAAAGTTTCCAAGTTTGGTTTCTTAGAAGCAGACTATAATCACAACATGACAAGATAGACAAGGGTAAGCCATTTCAGGCCCTCACTCCAGTATTCACAGTGCTTCTGTTACCAGTTTTAGTCTTGGGATATTTGTTGATTTTTATTCTGCTCTTAGTTCTATATGTGTTTGCATTTTCTTAAGGCAAATATGTACTGACCATTTATCTCCAAACGGACAATAAAGTGCTAATTTTTTCCAACTGCATTTGCTCTCATTTCCACTCAAGCTTGAGATGGTCTTACAGCTAAGAAAGCACCACTGGCACAGAAGGTTGGTTTCCCCATTCTCCATGTGAACTCTGTAGAAGTTTCTGGCTGACTCATTCTCTAGAAAATAAAGCAGCAGGACAGAGGGCTAGGGAATACCAACACAAAGATCTGTGCTGTCCCAAAAGGTGCATCTGCCGCCTCTTCTTTTGATGAAGCATTTGGAGACTGTCACTCTGGGAGCAGCACAGCATGGAGAAACATGCAGGACAAGCGTGATGCAGGCTGTGTTAGCCTGGCACAAGATGCGATGCGCTGAAGGAGTTGAGCTCAACACATAGTAGAACACCAAGCAGCAAACTAACATGCCTGCTCCACTGTGTTGGCTACTTTCTTGTACACCTATAGACCACTTTTTAAAAGAGATCTCATTAACAATACCAACTAATCTAAAAAGAGAACCAAAACATATACCTAACTTCTTTCTGTTTTAAATATGTGAATTACTGAATAGTTTTCAAGATCCTACACATTATTTTTCAGAGAACAAGCGAAAAGAAGCTACATGAACGAGTTACTTTGCAGTCTTTTATTAACAGAAAATGTCTAGGAACAATCAGGTGATGCAGAGGTAAAGTCACCTACAAAACAAGACAGATTAGCATCACCCACTGACTGTTGATCCTGGTGGCACTAGAGGCAAACTGGGAAGGGCTTTAGGGCAACTTTGTACTCACAGATTGTAGGAATGAAGAAAGAGTTGTAAGCAGAAACAAAGAATTAAAAGACAGATAGTAAAGCAAGATCCTTCTCTCTCCTCTTATTTTACAAATTTCTTCTACTATGGTGCAAATCCAGAGCATTGATTCGAATACTATTTTACTGGATTTCTATTTGTTTTGCCTGGGCTCCTACATTAATCCAAACAATAAGGGCCTTTAAAGCATTCATAAATAACCTGCTGCTGCTGCTGGCACCTAGGAGCCAAGTGCAGCAATGTTAAGCAACAACAAATTTCATAGTTCAAGAGGCACAGTTAAGGAAAAAGGTTGCTCAGAAAATCACTCTCATTTAGCACAAAGATCCTTAAAAATTGCATGAAATCAGTCAAGTAACTATAGAAACCAATTTCTTCAGCTCTGTATCACACGTCTCACACCTCAATTGTCTTTATTATCGTCTGCTGTCAGATCCTTAATCAGAAATGTGAACAGGCTTGATGATTTATTCAGCAGGGAAAAGAATCTGTAGGTCAAGTGAAAAATTTCACACACACATACACACGCACACACATCTTCAACCTTAGGTACTTTCATTTCATTCTGTTCCCAGTAGCTCTGGGGGCAACTCCAGTGAGAACCAATATTAAGGCTCAATTAAAATAAGCTCCAATTAGTGGAGCTTTTTTCTCTCAGGCTAGAAAAGTCAGGAAATGGATATTGGGAAATGTAAAAAGTCAGCTACTGAGAGGAGGCTGCAGACATAAATGAACTTATTTGTTGATTTCTACAGTTGCTATGCAGAGGCCTCTGGGAGTAAAAGCTTAACCAGTCTAAGCTATAAACTAAAACCCCTGCAGCTAAACATGAACTGTGTGAAACAAGGGCTCCATTCCAGAACAGAAAACTGCTGGGCCCAGAAAATTAAAAGCCAGAGGCATTTTCCATTTAAAACTAAATCCCAGTACCGCCTCCCAGCCAAAGAATTATAAGCAGTATCAGATTTACAAAACGAACAATTACCCTGGAAAAATGTAGCCTATTGTACAGTCCCAGATGCTAAATCTCAAAGTTTCTTTTTTTTTTTTCCTCTACCTAATCCCACATTATATTCCTACCAAGTGTACTGCTGCAGTTTACAAAGGACTGTTTCTAGACAGGACTGAAACTGCAAAATAAAATGTTAAAAAAAGAGAGCTCATAATTCATTGACCTCATTTGAAGCACTGCCCTTGCCTGTGGCAGTTCCTGTCCTTCCCCAAGGCCTCTGCAAATGGTATGCAGCAGCAAAATAAACCCTGACCTAATTGCCAGGACAGGGCTGCCAACCTTCTCTCAACACACAAAGGCAAGCATGGTAACTGGAAAGTCCTACCTCTTTCGCTTTCTGCTTTAACCGCAGTTGCTCTGGATCTTCTTTATTGAAACGGCTCTACCAAAGGAAGAGGAAAAAGATGGAATAGAAATTACTGGCATTCAAACACCATTGTATCCGTTAAATATTTAATAAATGACAATTTTCTCTGGTGACTGAAAGATTTAGCTCCAGGGGTGAATGCCTCAATCCAGACTGGCTTCCACCCCCCTCCACGCACATACGTGCACACCCCTCCTCATCTGGGCCCGCTGCCTCTGCTCTAGCCTGAAGCAAGATTAAGCTGAAAATGATGCTAACACTGTCAGTCAGGTCCAGTCTAGGCATGATGTTGTTCATGTCAGCAGCAGACACTTAAAAAGGACAGGAAGTATAGGAAAGAAAGGGAGTTGTATTCATGCAAGCACAACCCAATTCTTTCAGCTCTAGATTAGGCTTCCATTCAAGGGACTACAGAATTTGAATTGAAAAAAACCTGGAAACAAAAACAACAACAACAAAAAACCCAAACAGAGGATGATCAAGTCATACCTGATACAGCAACAACTACTGATTTGTGGGGTTTTTTTTCCTCTCCTCTTCTTGAGGGCAAAGAAGGGAGAAGAAAGCTACTTTGTACTAGCAATGGCTCCATCAGGGGTTCATGGATGCTGGGGTACCAGCTCCAAGGCTAGCCCTCTGATTCTGACTACAGAAAACAAATACACAGGGTGGTGGGTCTCACCAGGCTTCAGTTTCAGAAATGGATCAAAAATAGATCCAGGAAAGACATTTTTGGGTTTTTATTTCATTTTGACCAATAGGAATAACCTCAAAAGAAGAGTTCACCCCACCACACATTTCAAAGAACTCCTGTGGGGTTTTTCTTTAACGCGAATAAGATAAATCCTTTTCTGTATAGCCTAAGCATGAAATTTCCAGCAACAGGGTTAGTGGTTACTACATTTAAAGCAGAAATAGAAGAAACCTGAAGATGTTCACCAATACAGAGGACATGACTACTTCCATGGGAAGTAAGAATCTTACCTTGGCTGCTCGAAGCAACATTTCACGTTCCTCTTCATCTTTTCTCTGCTTTTCTAGGTGATCAAGCTTTTCAAGAAATCTCAGCTGTGCTCTGGTGTCACTGCATACGATGTACTTATCACTCCCCTGGAAAAAGCAAAGTTTATTCTTAGACAACCAAGCTTTTATATACACCACTGGAGTTAATAAACCCAATGGGAAAAATCTGAAAAGAACAACACTGTTTTTCAAAGCTGAAAAGTGTAGGCTGTTTTAGAAAGACTTCAGGTTGTAGGTAGTCATTTACACATCTCCTCTCCACTGAAGCATGTTTCTAGGTGTCTGTAACTAGGAAGAGGTTACTGAACAAGTGACATGAACAACAATGACTCTATACTGACTATAATTACAACAGTCTTCCCTAATCTGAGTTTAAAGACTAAAATTTTGTTTTAAATCAGCATCTTCACATCCAGTAAACAAAAGTTAGGAAAAAAACTCCCAGAACTGTAAAGCAGCAGAACATATCTTTTTTCCTTTAAAGAGAGAAAAAATTAGAATTTGACATTTTAACTGTCTAGTGTTCTGTGTTCTAGTTTCAGTCATTTAATGCAGAAGTTGAAATAAGCATCACCTGGTATTTTCAAAAAGAAGTTTTATGTAGTGGAGGGGTGGTTTAGAACTAGTTACAATGAATCTTGAGGGTGAAGAAAGTGAGAGACATTATATATGGTTTACTACAGCTTTAAGAATACACATTTTTGCCTCAGTGAACGCTCTCCAGTCATAGGATAGTTTATGTTGAAAGGTAACCTGCAGAAGTCATTTGGTCCAGCCACCTGTACAAAGCTGGGCCAGCGAATACTAATGACTAGTTCCAATAATAATTGGCACTGAAAGAAAACTAGGGTAATTTTGGTCTGAAGAATAGCAATCAGTAGTTCATTTTTCATTCCAATTTTGCCCTCACTGAAAAGCCCGAGTTGATATTTACTTAAGACTGGAAAGACAGAGAAAGAAAAGATCCAAAATATGGTCAACTGGCAATTAAAAACTTGGGTATTCTGCTCTTCCACAGACAGGCTATTTAAGCCATGTGTTGGCCAGAGGGCATTAGGCAAAATAAGACAAGGAGCCCATTCTAGATGGGGTATGTATGTGCCACCTGTTTGTACCACTTTTTAATGGATATCCTACAGTTGTCTTCTTTCTCTGTTGCTTGTTTTGTTTGGTGTTTTTTTTCCTGAGAAATTTATCCTTGGGCTTTTTTCAGCCAAACACACTATGTACTTTCAGCAGCTCTTCTTTCTACCTTACCTCAATCTGACATTCTAATGAATCCATTTTGGCATACAACTCTTCTGAAATAAGCACGATATTTTATAGCTGTATTTTAGGCAAAGTTATATGCTAAGTATACAAACTATTAGTGACTTCAGTTGCTCAATTTTTAGTTTTCAGGCACACTATACTCAGACTCTTCCTCCCATACACAGTCACACCCTATTAAAAGCTAAAAGTAAAAGTCTTCTTGTAGGGTCCTGTTGTCTCCTAATCTGAATTCTCACAACCCAGCCAGAGCATGAAATCAATCCTTCTCCTGGTATTATGTTTGGTCCTTTTCAATAAGTCACACCATTGTCATGTAGTACCAACTGTGGCTCAAACCACACCAGATGTTGCAACCAGAGACTTTCTTTCCCAAGAAGCATCTGTGGCTCTGTAAGGAAGCCCTATAAACCTTTGCTCCCCATCTTCTCTTACTGCTCAAGTTTTTTTTACCACTCCCCACAAAGCATACACTACTTTGAGTCACTCTCAGTACATTAGTACAACTTGTTTTGAAGCAGCAGCTTATAATAATCCACCATCATACTGCAATCCTTTTAAAGGGACAAAGAAGCAAGCTGTATTACCAGAAGATTATTTTCCCAAAGTTTAGAAGTGTTTTGCTTCAGAATACTCAAAGTCAGACTCAGATATTTACATATTTTAAATCAAATCCATGGCCCTATACCAAATGGGAATGCAAGCCTCTCAGCCAGGAGCTGTCCAATGCACTACCGCAAGCTTATATGGGACAAGAAACAGGTGCATTCATAACAGTATTTCAGTTCATGAACTCTTTTAACATTAGCTTATTTCAGGAATTTTTGTAAGAGGAACACCTGCGTTTGTACTTTGTCCTACTCAATAAACTTCTCTGGGATTGTTTAGCACTGAATTGCTTAGACAGAAAACACTGCATTCTACACCTGTTCGTAACTTGTAGCTAGTACTGTTATGATGAAGCATATCTGAAGCATATCACCCACACTATACCACCCTACCGATAAAGCAGTTTAGAGCTGTGGTGTTTTACTGCTCCTGCACGTGGGGAAAAATATTTTCATGGAACACTGTTTATAGCTCAGCACTGTACCAAGCCTGTCAAAGCCATGACCTCATGGGCTCCAGGAGCCACAGGAGCGCAGAAGCAGTCTCACGCTGGGATGAATCCATCCAGGTAAAAAATGGTTTTTAATCACTGTAGTGCTTAGTTGTCATTAATTCTGAGTCTTAGTAATTATGTCACACACATACTCTTATACCTCTGTAGTTTTCCAGACTGTAGGAGAGAAGGAGCTGAGGAACCAAACCAGCTAGCTAATTCCCTTCATGGTCTTAAAAAAGCTCCGTAAGAGCACTGCAACAAGAGTTGTATCAGAGAGAGCAGCTTACAACAATCCAAAAGGCTACTCCAACTTCAGATAAGAGACCACCATGATAGTTTTATCCTAATTGATTTAGTAACTTCCAATTATATACTTTTTCTCCCTCAAATTTAGCAGAAGTTGGCAAATCTACATGGTGGCATGGTATGATTTTACCCTGCCAATTCAGTCTCTCTGCAGGCTATCCATCAGATGAAAGCTGCTAGGCATGAACTGAGAGAACTAGGAAGAAGAGTTATGATCCCATGAATTACTGGCATTTGTACACCAACTCCTACCCCAACAACAGTTACCATGGTTGCACCACACCTATCCCTATTACTGTCAGGTTTTTTGTGATGAAGATAGGCCAATACAAGGCCTTACGAGACAACTACCTGACCCCCTTGGAAAGGCTCTGGAAAATTATCTGTGCGATGCTCATAATCAACAGCCTAGAGCGAAAAGAGAAGAGGGTGTAAGCACTGGGGGAGATGTAATACAGGGCTGTGTAAATATATGTATTAATCACAGAATATTCCGAGTTGGAAGGGACCCACAAGGATCATTGAGTCCAGCTCTTAAGTGAATGGCTCATACAGGGGATTGAACCTGTGACCTTGGCATTAATAGCACCAAGTTTTAACCAACTGAGTAAGGAGACTCCAAAACCCTGCAGTGTTTCATTCTTAGATTTCTAAAAGCCTGTCAGCATCTTTCACAGTAACATTACTCACAAATGTAATCCTGTAGGACACTTCTCTGTAGTGTAATACCATCTTCCTAACGAAAGAGGGTGCCTGTGCCTCTAGGATTACTATGCTCATTACTTTTTCCCTTTTGGTTTGCTTTGCTTTTGAGAAAAGAGGAAAACCAAGCAAGCTTATTGCAGTCTTACAATCTTATCATTGCTTCTGGCAATTCAATCAGACAAAAACCTATCTGTTTTGCCATTGCTTTAGTTCAATGAGAAAGAAATCAGCTCTATCAAGCCTACTGACCAAAAACATTCCCTTATGTTCTTGCAGCCTGCAAGACACTAAGCCCTGCTGGTTACTCAGGAGTCATGTGTTCCTCCTCACTTTTGGTCACTAAAACTTCCATTTTGGAGAAGCAACACAGAACATGTACAGATTTCTGTAGACTTCTCATAAAAAACTCTATTCTTTATTGAATTTTTTTTCTACTACATCTTCTGGAAGGAACAGCATACTCCAACTGCTTCAGACGTCACCATAAATGCTTAGAAGTTTCCAAATAGTTCCTCCTCTTTACAACTGCTGCTCCAATAGTTAAAGGCCTATAAAAAGTGCTCGGTACAAAAATAACTCCTATTCCATCAGTTAACTGCTCTTATTAAATTTCATTAAGTATAAAGTTCATGTAAAAGAAACCCAACCCAAATAAATGAGAACTTAAGAATTGACAGATGCATTTGCTTTGAATTTCCTTTTTTTCTAAAACATTCATATTAAAAAAAAAGGATTAATATCTTATTATTGAATGACAAACAAGCAAACAAACAAACAAGAAAATTATTGCTTCCCATTTGTACCATACAAGCATCTTAAGGGATACTGGCTAACTGGGACCCAATATAGTTTACACTGAATGGAGCTAATACAAAAGGGAGGGGAGGGAATCTAAGTATCACTGCGGGGGAAAAAAGGTCCAGAAATCTCAGATTGAAAGGGTCTCTGTCTTCACATGAAGCACCTTCTAAAAGTAAAATAATCAATTCAGCTTCCCAAGGCTTTTTACTGGATCAGTGCTACAGTTCCACCAACAGTAAATGCATAAGGAAAACACAAGCCCCTAAATCACAAACACCACCAAGAGCATTCAAAAATAGCTTTACATGTAAGACAGACTTTGTACAACAGCCACCACTTCTACGAAAGAGAAGAAAAGCATGCAGTTAGTCTTAAGAGCACCTGTCCAGCAAGTCAAATGGAACAGGCTGTAAACTGCTAAAACCAGCCACTGGTAACTACTGAAAATGTGCATATCACCTATGATGTGCATATACTTGGAAGAGGGATACTTCAAGGCTGCAAAGCAGGAAAACTTTGGAGCAAAACTTGCTTAATGATTTCCTTTACCTTGTGGGTTGATACTCTGTGCTGAGCAATTACAGTTAGTTTTTCTAGGAGCCCTCGTAATCTCTCCTGTGTAGCGTGGGAGATCAAGTTCACAACATCAGAGTTAAGTTCCATAATGTCATGCCTTTTACCTGTGGAAGCAGAGAAAATCCATTACGTGTTTTAGTAGTAGCTGATAATTGAAATAATTAGCACAGCAGGTATTCTGTTCCCCCTGGAAGTCATACCCATTATGAATAAAGGTTTGGAGATTATGATTTTCCTGGTAAAGTCACAACTTCAAAGATCTTAGACATTACATTAATAAAACTTAGCCTGGAGCTTCAGAAAATATAGACATTGTTTCACTTAGCCTCCAGAACCACTCTCCTTGCAAGGTCATTTATAGGACAAAGTTAATAAGAACACAAATCAAGCTTCATGTTCAGGGAGGGGGAGAAGCCGTAGCTGTAGAAATTAGTGCCATATTCTGTTAATTCCAGTAATTAAAAAAAATACAGAATTACATTTTGCCCTGCTTGACACTGTGCTTGTTAACAACTCATGACATTTATTTGACGAGCAGGAATGGGTTTCGCAGCGCACTCCAGGCACACAGAACCCTCTCACCCGCCCTGACTGGCGGACACGGGGCAGACGGGCCCAACCAACTCACGGCAGCAGCTCGGACAGCACAGACCCGAGTCCAGCCAGGGTCATCCTGCTGCCACCTTCAACCTTTTCTCTCGGGCAGCTGTAGATTCTCTGCGTTTCAGCAGCTGCGACCGAGGCTGGTGACAGCTCCAGGCAAAGCTGCGCTGGCCCTGCACCCGGAGCTGGGCATCACCTCTGTAACCTTCCTGCAGCTGCAGGCTGCCAACGGAGGAGCCTTCCCGCGGTTGACACCATCGATCACTCAGCGTGGCTCCATCGAGACACCTGGGCGACAGAGACTTTTTCCCTGGTAGGCACGGCAGGCAGCAGCTTCACATGCCTCATACGCTGTACCTGTCAGAAGCGCTTTTCCTTGCCCCTCGCTGCATTTACAGCAGCTGTAACACTTTATGATGCAATACACAGCATGCCTTCAAAATCCATTTCGGTATTTACTGCCAAGCGAAGTGTTAAGAATGGATAAACAGCACACTGTAAAAAAACTAATCACCTTTTTCATTTGCCTTTGCTACTCTAACTGAAAATGAATAACAACCTCACAAAGCAGGGAGAATCTAGGATGTTTTCCCAGATATAAAGTGTTACCATTATTTGATCAGGAAGCATTGGCCTATACCTTAGCTGAGTGCAAAGCTCATTTTTTTCGCTCAAGCACATTTCAAGACTTCCTCAGCAGCTTCTCTCTAGACCATCAGGATATTGAAACACCATAATAAAACCCTTCCAAACCTCAAGATCTCCCTCCACACCCATACTTCTTAATTCAAAGAGGGCTCGGTTCAAAGGCAGACATGATCATTTTCTGAATTGCTGTACTCCCTGGAAGTACTCTTTTCCTTCCAATCAAACACTTTTCATTTATGAGATGAATTATTGCTATTATTATTAATGTGAAACAACTACCATGCCCAGCCATGAAACAGCCATGCTCCTATTCTTTCAATGAATTGTCTTCAACTCTATGGTTCTGCAGAGCTCTTTATTTTTCCATATATTCACTTCCTACGAAGGATTAATTCTCTATTGAATTTTGAGAAAATCTTCTAGTCACCAATTTTGATGTGTATTTTCCCTTTGCCATTAATAACACAGTACTTGACTTCACTCTGCTATGCTCCACACAGCTCAGATGACACATTTGGCTAACCAGAGCAGGAGTGCTGAAGTCACAGGTAGCATTTGCAGGTTACATGCTTGTCACAGGTTAGCTGCTTACCTGGGACTAACAAGCAGTTGTGTGCAGAAACAGAAGGACTTTGTGATCACACAGTTAAACCACTGTGACAGAACTATGACTGCATGTACAAACCACAGGCTTTCTTCGATGCTCAGCTGTAAAACTCACTGTTCCAGCACAGCAAGCTACCAGGCAGAGGGCACGAGCAAAGAGTGGAGCAACATTCATTGAGTTTGCTGTCGATGGCAGTGGTACCAATCAGCGTGGTGCTACACAAATGCATGCTCCCTGCTCTGACACAGTACAACACTGCTAAACAACAGATACTGTTCTGCTCAGAAGTGGAAGGGTGAAATAACAGGTACTTCTTGTAACAGTTTAGTCCCATGCATTCATATTATATCAATTTCAGTACATTTCAATATACATTTCACAGTATTATTCACTATACAGCTTCGACATCCCTTTTGCATAAAATTAACTATAGTTTTTTCCACAGAGGGAGCCATAAACAGAGGTCTGCCCTGTGAGCACTGGCAGTTTGAAACTTCTCCATAATGTTGGTCTATAGAGTACATACACCTGAACAGGCTGGGAAATGCAAAAACTGTTAGGAAACTCAGTGTAATGCATCAAGTCCGAAGCTTCAGAGATAGAAAAGCACATTTAAGTGTTTCACACTAGTATCTTTATGGCTGTTAAGTGCTCCATTAGGTTTAAGAGTAATAAAGTTGCTCACTTCTCACATGTTAAAGTGGTATTAGTTTCTTTTTCTGGTTGTGCTTCAGACTGTTTCCATGTTAAAAAAACCCCAAACATACAGACAGTTGTTTCCTAGAATGGGAAGTAAAAGCTCAGTATAGTTTGGTAGAAATACATGAACTGAACTGGTAGACCTTAATAATTCCAGGTCCTTCTTCAAAGACTGGAGGCTGGCTGATGAAAAAGCCAAGGAAATAGTACATCCATACATATCTATTACATATTCTTTATCCTCACCTATGTTCAAGATCTTCTTCTGAAGAGCTTCCAAAGAGAGAAATGGTTCATCTGCACACGAGTGAATCACTGTACCAATGACCTCAGAGTTTGCAGCCAAAATGCATGCATTCTCCTCATTTAGACTGACCCCAGCCATAGAAGTCACATCATTTATGTCATCTTCATCTCTACAAAAGAGAAGACCAACATTTTATACTTTGTTCAGAATAGATAGAAAAAAAGAAAAAGTCTCTTGACTATAACAAGCAGCCACATGTATCTTGGAGGCTATCCCTATATACAATAGATGTTTTGTGTGGGTGCGGACAGGGACAGACGGATCCTAAAAGCTCTCACACTTCAGTGAGGTGCCTCTAAAACCTTAATTTGGCTAATGCCTCAGCTGCTAGGCATGCAAATCCTTTATATGAAACTGAAATTTTGAGCAAGGTTGGAAACCAAAGACTGACATAAACCTGGATTAAACGTTCCCACAAACTCCTAACCCTGCACCACCACTTTTGCAGACTGTTATTTGTTCTAAAACTAATTCACCAGGTAGAACCAAGTGTTGAATAAAGTTGAATGTTGACTCACTGAGCTATAAACAAGCTCGTTTCCTAACCAAGACACCTACGTCAAGCTGAAGCTTACAGCACAAACTTATTAGTAAAGACCTGATCTTCACTTTTCTTTAGTGAGTTCCCTGAAAACACAGGATACAAACACTCCTTGATTATATACTAGAACCAATCCAGACCTTGTCCTTTGGATCACTCCTACCATACTTATGTACATAGTGGGGAAGATGCCATGCTTCTGAAGCACCGTGGCAGAGCTCTAGCTGTTAAAATCCCTCTGTCAGCTGGATTCTGCTGCAGCAGTTCTGGACTACATGTTCAAAATAAAAACTTCAATCTGGTATATTTAAGGCAAACATCACTCAGACTAGCTATAATAGTCTGTGTGCCTCACCTTTTTTTTTTTTTAGGTTAAAATACTGAATGAATACTGTATGGGAGAAGTTTTTGCAGGACTTTGGCAGTGAAACAATCCAAGTTATTTTCAAAGAAGTTCAGATCAAGAGAAGGCCTTTTCACTTCACAAACTGACAAAGGCCCTAATGGTGGCTTTAAGGGTTTAGGACCGATCCAAAACAGATGTCTGCAGCATTAAGTCAGATTGAGTGATTTCACTTATCTCTAAGTCTTTTTAATTTGAAAAACAAAACTAACGCATACCTCTTAAAAAGTATGCTCTGGCAAGGTTTGATAAAGTTCACCTTTAGAAAACACCATGTGGCTTAAATAACTCTTGAACAAGGGGTTAGCCAGAAACTTGGATTTCTTGGATATTGTCTTTTGACTGATATAAGGTAGAAGCTGAAGTTATTAGAA
Organism: Sclerurus mexicanus; assembly: GCA_013396755.1. Lineage (NCBI taxonomy): Eukaryota > Metazoa > Chordata > Aves > Passeriformes > Furnariidae > Sclerurus > Sclerurus mexicanus. Next base: position 1,050,207 of record VWZF01000813.1, read on the forward strand.
CATGAGTTGGGGTTGAGGTTGAGCAATACTCAAAAGATACAAGAAAACACTGGGATTTTTTTCTTAAACAATAGATATATTTTCTCCTTTGGGCTTCAGTACATTTCTATGGTACAAGACTTCTTCCACAAACTTCTCAAGAGAGGCCTGGTCAGGAAAGGAGTCCAGCCTTCCTCTACTCCTATGTCCATTCATGTGCCCTCATTGCTAGGAGTTCTTACGTGTTGTGTTCAGGGAAAAACAGACCCAACAGATTTTCAAACCACTCCATCCATTAATTCTAACTAGACACTACAGCTTCCTGACTATGTTTGTGCCCCAAATTCATCATGCTAAGAAAAGTGTTAAACCCAGGATTGTCAGAACAGTCAGACGTCCACTATTATAATTCAAAGCTGAAGCCATCAGTGCCAAAACAGCTCCGCTCCTCCTACCCGTTCACAACCAGCAACTGAGCAGTTTCAAGTGTTTACTCAGGCTCTATCAGTCTAACAGAGACCCTGAACTTTCAACAAGCATGTAAATGACGCCTCACTGAATGATAATTGAGCGCTAACTGATCTTCACAAGTACACTCCAGTTTCTTCTTCTTAGTGACCACTACAGAGAAGTCTCTGCTGATGGCATAGACTAAACAGGACTGCCATGGGTCTGCTGATAAAGGAGATGACAAAATAAGCACAACTAGCACTAAGAACACACATCACAAGTTATGGATGCTGAAACCTGACATTGCTCCAGTGGAACTGTTTATGGAACCCAAGGTAGGAGTCTTCCATCTCAGGTACAACAGTATAGCATGCAGTTTCAGGAAATCATTTTTGCTTTTAATCTGGACACATACTCCAAACACTCAAGCAAGGAGGAGGTAAACTATACATCTGTCCACCTTCCTACATATACAAGTCTCATTTCTCTACAACCTGCCCGTATCAGGTTACCATTTTCTTGAAAATTTCCATGCACACAGTCTCTCTTGTGAGTACACCCATAAAAGAGCTTATATGCAAACAGAAAACTTTACCTGTATTCTTTTGAGGACCAATTCTAACTTTTTCGCTGTGAGACATAAGTTTGCATTAAGTCACTGAGTTATTAGCTTTGAAGAATGAGATGAAAGCACTACTGCACTTATTTTACTTAACCCAAAGAAATCACCAGTACATTTCCTCAGAAACAGTGTTCACTTAAAGTTTCAGAAGTCAGGATAAGTTTGTACGTTTTACTATTTGTTTTTTCCTTGTTCAAACAAACCTCAATCACTTTAAGTAAGGTATCATGTACTTTGAGTAAGCTATAAAAATCATTCTACTAAGGTGATAAATTTCAAATATTTGAGAGTGTGCATGCAGGTGTTTCTGTTGAACATCGGCTTGCTTTCACTTTCAGCAATCCTTCCATAAAGCCCCTTTTCTGCACCACTTCCTTTAAAGCTTTTTGCATTTGATCACATCACACTTCAAAATCAACAGGAAAAACTCTCCCAGACGTTGTAAGTCTTCAGTGATTTAAGCTTACATGGACAAGGTGGAAAACAGAACTCAAGAGTTCTGAGTGTTACACTGTGTGAAGTCATGTTTGACATTTATACTGAATATTCACAGGAAAAGAACCCAAGCAATGCAGATGTACTTCACATTTACAAATTTGCCTCTGTTGCCTGAAAAGTGAGTCTGTGGCACCCTCTGGTGTCTGACGACTGCACATATCTGCTCCTGAATGCATCTTTATTCCATTTTATACAAGAGGCAAAGAGAAAACTAGAAAGGCACACTTAACCCAAACCTATGCACACAGTCACTGACAACTACATGGGCCAGAACAATTCCAACAAACCAGAAACCACCAGTGCTCACCATCACCATGAGGCTGGAGAAGCAGCTGCCCAAATGTGCTCTATTCTGCTGTCTTATTCCTGTTTGCCTGCTACTTGAGATTGCTAGCACATTCCAGACAAAATGCACAAGTCAGAGTCGCATGTACTATGGAGAAGAACTCCATTAAACAGAGTGGAGTCAAAACAAATATTGGAAAGATGAAATACATGACTTTTTTTCCAGGGGAGTACTGCTCTAGCATATATGTTATATAAATGTGTAGATCAGTTTACAAAAATCTTGGTGCTTTCAAGACAGATTACCACTTAACATGCCATGGTGCAATGCCCATGCTTAGCTGAAATAATATCTGGAAGGTTGGAATGCTTTGCGCTTTGTTGGGGGGTTTTTTGATTGTTGGTTTAGGGGGCAGGAAATCACCATTTTTTCTAATGGTCATCAAACCTAAACCTGCCCATTAAAGAGCAGACAAGATCAAATTGCAGCTAATTAGGCACACCTTAGTGAGTACTACATTTCCAAATCCTAACCTAACGTAGTCATACAATGGCAGTGGGAGTCAGTCCATGACATTCTGCAATGAGAGGGCACACTAAGAACACTCGGTGTCAGATGTACCGTCACACCAATTACAAGACACACTCTCTGCCCACAGCAAATCTCATCACAAAACCTGAAAGCAGGCCATGGTGCCTATCTCTGCCTCACACATGATCAGCAGCTGATGGATCACAAGTCCCAAAGAATAGCTATGCTGGGAATACCGCATGTCAAGACAGAAGAGAGCAAACGCCTTCTCAGTTTACTGGGGCCATTGCCCTATTAACACTCTCTGGTGCTAGACCTGCTTGGAGAACACTGACACTTGACTGAGGGAAGCCAAAAGTTCAAGTACACACTGCCCATGTTCAGATATATGAAGACTGACATGTGTAGTTCTTAAAGTCATAAAGTCTGATTATAAGAGAAGCACCAGGAATGTATTCAAAGACAAATTCTTCAGAGACAAGAGACTCTACTAGAAAAATTTAAGGTTAGAGATTTCCCATCTAAATTTTCATGGACTTATTCTACTTTGAAAATCAGATTCCAAAAGCAAGAACAGAAATATGTCTTGGATCACACTGTAAAAGCAGAGTTTTTTCTACACTAAGAATTTAACAACTCAGGGAAGAAATGTCAAGAATTCAACCTTTTTTTTCCTAAGACAGCTAATATATTCCAGTTGAAAGACCACATAGAAAAAATTTGTGTCTAATTTTTTTTATAAGTTTGTTTCTTGCCTTCTTTACAAATGTGATATTTAAGAAGTAACTTTTTTTTAAACATCACTACTCAAAATTACATCCCACGTTAATTCTGAAGTTATTTTGTAAGACCTTGAGGCAGCTAACAGAGGTATTGCTCTAATATGAACTTTTCATTTCAGCTTCTGGCTACCACTGTTTTAAGTGGCCACTGTATACTGTATGTTACTGCAAACAACAGCTCTCTGACTACGTGAGAGATGAGAAGCCAACTGATCAACATGACAAAGGTGTCATCATGCCTTCTTTTTTTTCCCCTTCAAACTTGCCTTAAATTCGTAAGACCAATAATGTTTATGGCAGTCTGTACCTTTGCTCCAACATTACATTTTAGAACTACAAAAATAATTTCTGCTTTTGAAAAATTAATCAGTTACCAGAACTAAAACCTTTAAGCACTCTTGTAATCTAAAGGCCTAGAGAATACACCAGAAGTCACAATTAGAGATGTAGTCAAAGACTTTCACTTCTACATAGAGACACAAGCCTGTAAGAGGAGCTAATAAAATATTTTGAAATACAGCACGGAGCAGCCAGTCCAAGAAATGGTTCAATGCTATCCAGCTGTCTGCAAAAACCAGATGTTTCATTTCCTTTAGTCCTAGAGATTTTAATACAAGGTAACTGGATTAGTAATTGTATTCATAGGATGGAGATCAATATGCTTTCTCTACAAGAGAGAAATTGACACATACTGATGCACACTGTATATATAACTACACTCTTATTGCATTTTCATCATGCTGTTACCTCATCCAGAAAGTTTTCTTATGTTAAGAATAATTAACACCTACTATGAGGTAAGAATTTTCAGGTTCCCCCCTTGCCAATTAGTATTATGATGTGAAAAACATATATCAGAAAAAGTTTTTAAAGAAAGTTCCTTTTATTTGGGCTCTCTTCCCACCTCTTTATTTGCTGTCTGTTTCTTTTGTTCCTTCCTATTGTTAACTTCTGATAATGTTTTTTACCTGAAGGATGTTGTTCCATTCTCTTTCATTTTTGCTTTCTGAACAGGAGATGCTTGAAGCGACAGAATTTTATTTCCTGGCAGGGTAATTTGTTTCAGAATGGAACCTAAAACAAAACAAAGAACATGCTATAGTAGAAAGTAAAATGCTAAGACAACTGTTTAATCAGTTCTTTCAGCAAAGGCTACTGAAGACTCAAGAACAACTAATTAGGTGCACTTGAAAACCAGACACTCTAGAATCTTAAATTCTACATATTCTGTATGGACAAAATCTCTACATGTTCTCAACAAACACCCTTCCTCTGTGCCAACCTGTGAAACATTTTAGTGACAACTGGCTAGCTGAGACTAACTCATATTATGCAACAACTTGAACCTGTTGAAGGAAAAGCAAGGTCTCATAAAACAACTCTCAAAAGCATCACAGTCTAAAGGAAGTTCACTGCAAGGAGCACAGTCACAGTATTTTACCAAGTACAAATGTTTGACTGACACACTTTTAAGAAGTGCCAGAAGCGGATGTGGCACTGATTATCTCATCAGAACTCCAAGCAGACAGCAAAGATGTGTAACAATGCACAGCCTGCATTTACTTCCACACCTCAGCATTCCTGTCCTTTCTCCATCAAAGAGGTTCCACGTTACCTGCAGGAAACTGGTTGGTTTGAACAAGTGTATTCAGCGGCATCTTTTTGTCAGCAGATGTCTGTAGGGTGAGCACTGAGGGTTGTGGGAGCGTGGATACTTGCTTTACAATGGTTCCTGATGGTTGTTGGACTACCTGGAAGTGGAATATCGAATACTAAGAGTAAGAAGAGCTAAAAATACAGAGAAGTAAACAGTATCAATGTTTCTACTTAGAGAAGTGCCACTGGGCAGGCATGCTTGTCTAGTTTTCAATTTAAAGCAAACAGCATGCTCAGAAAAACCTCCTTGTTTTTTTTTCACTTCATGTAAAAAAATCTTAACAAGTAGTGGTGAGCTTCCAGCTCATTCAGAATGTGATGCTGATTCTGAGTAATAGACACTTCACTCCTAGTCTCTATTGATAACTCTATTAGATAAGATTCAGTAAGTATCACACAATCCATTACACAAAGAGGCTTGCCTCTACATTTTGCTTAACAGGGTAAAATACTGAGTCTGCCTACCAGTAACTTCAAAAGGACATGTATCACATACACCTAGTTAAAAGGAGAGAACACCAAAACAGCTGGAAGTCTTGTATGAAACACTTTTTCTGTTAAGAATTAAGAGTAACATTATAAAATTATTAATGGACTTTTGAAACTGCAACATTAATTGTAAATTGAGAGGCTGAGTTTCACACTGTTACGCTAAAGTACGCTGAACACACCAGTTAACAGGAATATAAAGTACTAAATAGCAATACCTACAGTGAGTAGAGCCTCTACATAAAGACATCAGTACACAGCTGAAGGGTAAAAAGGAAGTTTTGTTTAAAGACACTCTTCAAAGAAACAAAACCAGACAACAGGATGCCATCACAACACAGACCTACAGGCACAGCCCATAAATACTAATCCTTCCTCTTCAGGGGCAGCTATTAAAATGCAAGAAAGTAATAAAATTGCAGCATCCCAAAAAACCTCACTTCTAAGCCTCCTGGATAGCAGAATGTAGGCTGCAGCTTTGATACATCCTTTGGAAAATTTCTTGATTATAGGCAGTAGAAAGACCTGATTTCACCAAAGCACAAAATCATAACATCCTCAGATTTTAGCAGCAAAAAGCTAACATTAAGAAAATGTCAGGGTTGAGTAGCCATTTTTCTCCTTTTAATTTCATAAAGTCTAAAGAGTGCTTGTACAGCAAGACTGCACAAGGGTCATGAAAGAATTTATAATACTTTAGAAATTAGGCTGTTTCCTTCTGTCATCTAATTTCTGATTTATCAATAAATATCATCAGCATAAACATCACACATTCATAAAAGGAGGTATTTTGTGTATCAAAGAGTCAAGACACTCCCCACTGATCTCTATATCAATAGCATTAAGGTTTGGCATAGCAGCAGTAACAGTGTAACTGAGCTGAAGGTGGTACCTGGAAACTAGACAGACAGTTCTTGAGAAGAAACAGAAGATCCAGAGAAGGAAACAACTACCTGAGTACAGGGACAGATTGTGGACAGAGCCAGTGCTCACACATGCTCACACTTCCTTCTCATACAGTAGAACAGATGCTAATGTTTACTTCCACGCATTTTTCTCAAAGTTCAGTTTGATCTTCCTGAAAAATCCAGCTTCCACAAGATGAAAGTTGTGAATAACATTAACAGCATCATCTATATGTTTGGATAATTAACAAGTCACCAACCAGCTTGGCCAAAGTACTCACAGGCTCCACTAGCACCCACACTAACACACACCTAGAGATCCTCCTTACCACCAGTAAGAATGATGCTTCAACTGCAGTATGCAAAACACTGGACCAGCACAGGAGGAAACATAAGCATTCCAGACTGAGGTATAGCAGACAAAAGAATAGAGGTGGGCAATGTTACATCCATGGTCTAGGTGGAGACTGGGAAATAAGTCATGTCACTGAGAAGACTATATCATGGAGAAACAGAAAGGATGTGTTCGCAGTAGAACCCCTTTTCTGTTTGCCATTCTAGCTGCTAGACTAACAACAGCTGGCAGTCTTTGGGGCTTGCAGTATGAGAGCAACAATCCTGAATATTTCAACAAGGATCTAATGCCAGAAAGAAGCATTACAAAAATAGGTAGTATATGTGAGAAGGAGTTATTGTCTCTTTTCTTCAGGTTAGCAGCAAGAAGTAATTAAGAAAAGGGATTGTTTTTTGTACCCTGTTAAGTAGGTTGACACAGACATGAGAATAAAATCACCAAAATTCTGAAGTAAAAAAATTGCAATGCAACATTCAGCTGACTGCTGCCTGAGAGAGCCTTTGACTAGCCTCACCTGAACCTGTTTTACTTTCACAAAGAAGAGTTTGGAGATCAGCAGAGAGATGCTGAGATACCATCACACACAAGCAGTGAGGCTTCATGAAGGAAGCCTCACCAGTTGAATGGAAAAGCATACATCTAGGACAAAAAACCTCCTGAAAAATAATGGAGAAGACTGTTCATGAAAGCTCAGCTTGGAGGGCATTTGACACTTAACAACTCACTAAGAACAAGTAGTTGGAACAGCATAAGCACTTTACTCCTTGCTTCAACCATCAGCAACATCCAGGGAGTGTGTTTCACTGGTAATTATGAGGACTACCCCAGAAACCCCTTTCTATTTATGCCTGTCATGAAGTTTTAGTCTCACAGCAGCCTGTTCATCATTGGAAGCCAGCAGCTGGTAATGTAAATTTTCCTTTACTGTGCTTCAAAAAGAGACAAAGTAATACTACAGCAAGACAAGATTTACTTCCAAGATCAAGCTTCTTTGTAAGCCAATGCCCTTACATGAGGCCATGTTAAGAAAGTCACAGGAGAGAACCCTTCCAAATGTGCAACTCTAACAGCACAGGAGTGTGATCAATACCAACAACACCCACGAAGAACAGGTCCCTCTGGGCCCACCATGCAAACTCAAAGGTTTGATAATCATGCTACAGAAATTAAAGTTTCATGTTGCAGCACTGCGAACACAAATTTGATATTAAAATACTACAGTGCTGCATTCTTAAGCACCACCAACATTACAATGGAGCTGGCACACAAAGTTTGCTTTAAATTCCCTCAAGCACAAGAGGCCAAAATTAGAAAGGGGCATGCAGAGGGAGTGTATGGCATCACACATCCCTTTGGGCTGAAAAGGGAAAACAATTGCTGGCAGCACTGTATGGACAGATTTGCACAGCTGGCAATGTGCTTCTGAGTCAGGCAGCAGCAGGACCCTTGTGTTTAGGGACGGGAGGTCCAGATTTGTTTTCTTATGGGAGGAAACAGACCCTCTGCCCTTTCAAGGAAAGGCATCAGGGAAGCCCTAGAAGATGCAGCTGCTGTCTAATAGCTTGCTCTTTGTGCTAATAGGCCATCTGAAAAAACACCAAGCTCCTGATACGGCTAAGCTGTGGTCAACTCAGTCCAATTGTATGCAAGACCAAAATTTAATAGGCATTTAGAAAAGCAAGTATTTTAATCAATGTGCCTGGCATCTACCCAAAGGAGAATAAAAACACGTTTTGTATGCAATTCAATATATGTAAGGCACAGTGAAGAAAGCAATTGCAACAGGCTGCCACACCGCAGCAGCATAGGAGGCAGAAACCATTTCTTGAGTTGACCAATATCATATTCAAGAAGTGTTTCGACTCCCCTGTGTAGAGTTAAGCTTCCTCGCCTATTTGTACAGATGGTCAACCTTTCCCCTGGATTAGATGGTTTGCTGTGTAGCCAACAAACTGCTCTCCAGCCCTTGTACAACCTAAGAATGCCTCTTCTTCTATTTGGCTGGAATTTCAAACTTAGTCCTCAAAGACAACACGGGTACCAACTCCTTTTCCAATTTGGCTTTAGCTGCTACTAGCAAAGACTGTCAGTGCATATGCTTGAGAAGTCTTCTACATCTACCTTGTGCCCTTTGAAAGAAGAAAATTAGAAAAGCAAAACGTTTTAGTGGTCTGAACACTGTTAAATCAAGTATAGACAACAACCAAGACACAAAGAAAATTCACACACCAGATCCCCTACTATACTGTGGAAAGTAAATCTAGCTTCACAGGACATCTAATATTTTCCCTGCCTTTTTAAGAAAAATAATCTTTACAAGGAGGTCCTATGCAAGAATTGAGTTCTTTATCTGTCAAAGGGAGACTATTCTCTCCAAATATTTGAGAACATTACTTACAGTTAGATCAGTTAGAAACCACTACTACTCAGTATCTCAAACACCTATAAACCAAACCTAATTTATTTCACAATGTTGCTCTTTTGGGTATATCTGCAATCCACAGCTTCTTGGTATTTAACATTAACATTAGCAAGAAGTTAACCTGCGCCAAGAAAAAAAAGTGTTAACACACTGCTTTTGAGGGCATTGTTTTAATAAGATAGCTATTCCTCCTGGAATTTGTTAGCTAATGAGACCTGATAGAAAAAAACCTCACTTTTGGATGACTTCATAATTAACATGTCTTAGTAAATGTGGAGGTCAGAACTTTGCTCTGACAAGCTCCTTGAGGTAGTTCATACATTTCAGATCACATACCACTAAACATCATCAAGCCAACTGTGCCTGCAAAGTATCCAGAGAAAGAACTGCCAAGGGAGAGAAAGTGGAATCCCTGGTGGATAGCTGAGGCACAGCCCTAACAGGGCATCTAACAGTAATTAATGTAAGTATCCCATCAGCAGTTTCTTTTTCAGGCATTTCCTACCTTTTCTTTCAGGTGCCAACTAGCCTGGCTGCATGTGTAGCAGGGGTTAGACCTCATATCCCCTTGTGTCTCAAGCTGGACATTCAATCTGGTGAAATAGTGGTCAACGTCTTCCAAGAGACCAAGCTGACAGCTTGGCTTTAGACTCACCTTTTCAGTAAGGGCTCGATATTTCTAAACTATGACAAACATAACTGATTAACTTAAGATAGATTTGCTTATGTGTTGAAAGAAGAAGAAAGGAAAAAAAGAAAAAGGTCCAAATTGGTATTCGCTTTACAAAACGGCAAGAGTCAAAGTAAAGCAGCCTGGTTAGTTACAGAGGAGCTGAGAAATCCATCTTACCAACTGTTTCACTTTAACCACATGCTGAGCACCCACTGGCTGCACAACGACAGAGTTGGGCTGCGACATTTTAATACCAATCGGGGTTCCAATGACTGGTTTCAGAGGCTGGAGAGGGGTTGTTGATGAAGAGGCCATTGTAGAGACCAGCACTGGCTTTGCAGAAGGGAGAGAGGATGGTGGTATCGCAGAGGTGAAGACTGGCTTGACAGGCTGGACAGCAGTCAGCCCTGATGTTGCTATCGTGGTGGTGAGGACTGAAGCTGTAGGTTGAAGAGATGCTGTCACCATGGCAGAGGAAGGAACAGGCTTCACAGTCTGCAGAGAAGGTGTTGCTGACGTGCTAGCAAGGACTGGCTTTACAACTAGAGGGGCCGTGACTGTTACAGAGGCAGGCAGGGGTTTTGTAACTGGTGGAGCCCTTGTTGCTACAGCTGAGGTTTCCACTCCTGTTGAAGGAGATGGTACTGCATTGGTACAAGTCGAAACCACTTCCTGGGTTGGAGCTGGCTGCTGCATACACTGCTGGATAAAGCTCTGAGGATTAGGCATTAGTTGCCGTAAGGCAAGCATGCTTTTCTAAAAGAAAAATGAAAAAACACTGGATGCAAGATCAACAGTTTTCCACAATTACAATATGTTTGTAACTGAACCCTCTTCCTCAACGTCCAATTAAATTTTTCATGAGACAATAAATTGCTTAGTCCAATCAAGTTTTGCTAAAATCCAGGCATCCTTAAATTGATGACAACACTGCTCAGTGAAGACCACAAGAAACACCAATGCAGGCTGAGCTCAAGTCACCACAGCTTCACTACATGTAGAAAATCCCGTCTATGGGGAAACTCACACAACTCTGTTCTTTTGTTTATATTTTTCAATTTGGAACTTCTGTTTCAGAGTAAGACGATTTAAACTGCTTTATTACCTGAAAAAATTTTGTTCTGCCAAAAAACCCTGTTATATTGGAACAGCTGTGTTTATTTCACAGAGCATGTCTGACAAGGAACTACGAATTATCCAATAAAGTCAATACCAAGCTCTAAAGACTAAAGACACAAGAAGTTCTATACCAGTACAGCTGTATCTACACTAGGGGGGGATACTACTTTAATAATGTCTGTAGAGCTGTAGCAACACAACTTCAGCCAGCTACTTCTCTGCAACAGGAGAACAAAAGTAAAGGAATCTGGCAACATCTCATTTTTACTACAGCTGTGTTTGAAAAGGTTAATGGCCAGAATAATCTTAAAGATCTCTACAGATTTTTCTCCTTGACTGTGTATAATCTGCTACAGCTCTGAGCCAGGGGAAATCAGTTCTGCAGCCATCTGTATATTCTTATTTTTTCCTCACCGCTTAACAGCTTCTAAAGTTTCTAAGAGTTTCTAACACAGTGCTGCTGCTTTGGACTTCATGCAAAAGGAATATATCTGACATGCTGGTATACCAAATGAACACACTGTCTGCTCATCTGGACCTTTTGCAGCACACCTACCTTATAACATTCACTTTTTTCTTTCAAAAGGCTGCTCAGCTCCTGATGCAATTTATATACCAAAAGCATCCAGCAGACTTGAAAAATCAAGCAGGCTTCACAGCCTAACTCATTGTACTTTTCCACCTCTTGAAACAGACAAAACACATGCACAACTTCATCAAAAATCTGAGGCTCAAAGATAAGAGATGACTCCAGAGAGTCCCCCCTCCTAAAATTCCACTTCACTAGCTAAAAGTGAATTGGCAACAAGCAGTATCATGTTTCTTTCCAGAGTCAAGGTGCAAATATTTCCCCCACGAACCAGGCCAGTGCAGATCCTCTTAGCACCTTAGAGAAGTGCTCCTAAAGTCATCTTCAATTTGGCACTCAGTTCCATCACAGCTGCTCAGAGTTGCAGATCAACCTAATTAATTGCGTGTATTAACTACACTTCCTTATAGAGTTTCAGAAAAAAGCAACCAAGGTGCAAGATGGTTTAAAGGACTGGCAAGACTGCAAAGTCAGCTAACTTTGAGCATGTCTGAAGAACAATTCTGAAGTCACAGTATTTCTTTGTTAATACAGCGTGCAACAGGGAGAGAGCAGCATATCAAGGATTATGTGGTATGGATACTGCCCAAAACAGAAAATCCTAGATGATACCAGCACCTGGCAGTATGCTGCAGGACAAACATGCAGTGGCTCTTGCTGCGATGGGTCTGACCCACACTGATGAACCCAACTTAACTCCTGCAGAACTGCCTTGAGGTCTGTGCACCAAAGGTAGCAGCTCCCCACATCTTCAGACGACTTCCTAACAGCTGAGCACAAGGACAGCCCTGTGCCTAAACTAATAAACCCTTGTGGGACCAAACAAGTGTTAAGTGCAGTGCAGTCACCCCTTGGCTCCTCTGCACAAGCCAGGTTCGGGCTGGTGAGCCCTGACAGCCCCAGCCAAGGCCTAACAGCCAGATTTAGGCTGGGTCTGTGCAGAGCTAATGAGGTTCACCTGTGCTGCTTAAGGAAGACAGCACAGCAGCACCTGAGCTGTCCCCAGCCAGGTGCAGCCAGCCTGTATCTAGCAGGGTCAATCAGTCAGGGCCCTGCAGAAAGCAGCTGTGCTATACCAGAAGCCAAAACTGTCCTGGCAGATAGTAGAGCTCTCCTGCAACTCCGTGCAGCTCCTAGGAAACCTTTGCCTGTCACTCTGACCCTGCACTCACAGCCTCCTCCTTCTGCAGCCAAAGCCACACTGGATGCGGAAAAGCCCATTCTTGGAGTTGTTTATTCTTCTGGCTTTTGCATGGGCATTTAAGAAGCTTCTGGGAAATTAAATAGAGAATAAATGACCAATACAAAAATTTTATATGTCATGGAATCATCAAGGCTGGAAGAAACTTTTAGGATCATCCAGTCCAACTATCAACCCAGCAATGTCACTGTAACCCCTAAACCACATTACCCAGTGCCAGATCCAGACACCTCTTAAACACCTCCAGGGATGATGACTCTACCACCTCTCGGAGCAACCCATTTAAATGTACGGCCACCCCAACAGTGAAAATTTTTTTTCTAATATCTAATCTGAATCTCCCCTGTCTCAGCTTAAGGTCCAGCAGAGATAACTGTGGTCCTCTAGACTCATGGCAAACTTGCTAACAAGGTATTTAAAAGATGCCATTGTAATAAAAATTTTTATCCTGTGTTAAACAGATTAACACCAGCCACGTAAAGTAATATCAACATTATCACATGCATTGTTATATGGCCTGTCAAATACCAAGGAAAAGCGTAAACTACAAAAAACTCTGTTCTAGCTTTATCACTTAACTATTCTTCCTTTATTCTCCATCATGCTTATAACAAATGTCAAGGAAAAGTACAGATCTGTGAAGCCTAAGAATATGTACATTGCAATTAAGTAAATGTAACAAAGTTTTCTGTGTTTTCACTGGATTTAATGCTTGCTACACAACAAAGATGTTAATTTTTATTTTGTTAATAGCATTCTACCAAATCTTAAGCAAGAATTTTTTAATTTATATGATTATTAGCTTGAATGGAGGTAGAGTTCCTGGGATCCTTTTCGTAAGATTCAGTAGTCCTGTCAGACCCTTTCTGGAGAAAGGGGTAGAGATTTTTTAATGCCTCCAGCTTTATGAAAATTCTTTGAGCTTAAACAATGCATAAGCTGTGCATTGCCACTGTTGGCTTCTGTATTAGAACTCAGAATAGCTACAGTTTTGATGAGAAAATAAGAGGGCCATCTTAGCATAGCTGCTCTACCATAGATGCACCAGCTTCCAAAACGCTAGTCTCCACTAACATCTAGAGGGTAATTACTCTACAATATACAAACATAGCATAAATTACTCCTCAAAAATTCTTCCTCCTCTCAAAAATTGTCTTTCCAAGTGCAACAGTCACACAGAGCAAGGTTAAGGACCATTTCTTCAACTGACCTGAGCAAGTATCTATTTGAATGCCTCAACTCTTTCCTTTTCTATTCTGGTCTTCCTCCCTTCCCTCATTAAATACTATATATCCATAATCAGACACTTACCTTGAGAAAAGGAACTAAATATGGTTGCGGAGATGACTTGAGCTCTATGTATAACTTTTTTGTAAATTCTTCTGGTTCAATTTTTGCTTCCTAAGAGGAAAGTATAATTACAACAGTAAGTTATAACTGAACCTACCACACTTTTTTCTGAGATCTATCAAAAAGTCATGGAAATTTATATTATCATGGCATTGTTCAATTTCAGTAGTCAAGTACATTTTTCCCCTCCTTTTTATTTAAAAAAAAAGGGTGTGGTTAGGATAATGTTGTAATTTTGGTATTGTATTTTACAAGTTGTTTACTGCTTTTTTCAGCCACAGGCAGTTAACACACTTCAGTGAAGTGAAGGGGTAGAAAAAAGTTTATAAGTAGCACTGATCCTTTTGAATATCTCACTGTTATGCAGAGATATTTTAAATCAACTACTTCTTTCAGTAAAGGTAGTTTATCTGTGCAGAGATCAACTCAGAGACAGTGAAGACTAAATACAATTTGGTAGTAAGACAATTCTAGTCTAACGCATACATAGCACAATAAAACAGGACACTTAACATAGTCTTTCAAAAGCAATCAAAACATCACTTTTGCATCAGTCCTCTGAATGGCAGAGTACTATTTCCTTAATGCTTTCTACTCCGTTAACACAAACACCTGACTCAAGGGCTTGGGAAGGTTAGGAAGCTGCAGCAGCCTTCTGAGATGCCTCACTCACTACTTCAGTGCCACCACAACAGGGCTGAGATGGTGGGTAGCCCCAGACCCTGCTGTCCTTCCTCCCTCTCACAGGTGAGTCCCTGCCACGGAGCCATCAAGAACAAGACCTCCTCCAAAAACGTGAGATAGACAAAATGCAGCACCAATCTCTTTCTGCAAAGAAATTATTCCTCTCACCCATACTCTCTTTTTCAGCAACAGTTCCAAGCTGCTACATAACCAGAGCAGGTATTTTAAAGACTGTACACTCACAGACAAACAGAGCAATTCTCCCATTCAGTCATTTGATTTGTTATTTCTTATAACTCACAGAGATGTGGATATGGATCACTGAGATCTTAGTGATACAGATCCAAGCAGTTTGGTACGCTGCCTCTCACTGCATACAAGGTGCTTGACAACCACTTAATGAAACACTGCCTTGAGGATCATTTTACTTCACAGCTGCCATTTATTCATTTCTACATACAAAACATTAATTTATTTTGCATTTAAATCATACACATACTGAATGGCAGATTTTTAAACTACTACAAAAAGCAAACAAGGGCAGAGTTAACAGTGTATTAATGTCCAATAATAACTGCTTTAAAAAAAAAAAGGGAAAGTGTATAATCCAGAAGGGACACAGTGGCAGAGGAATCACATTTTCACAAGGCTGCATCTTCAAACAATCTGCTCTCTGAAATTTTACCTCTCTACACTACACTTTTCTAGACTGGAAAGTCCTTTGGTACCACTAGCAAAGCTAACCCCCCCACCAGCACACAGCCTTCTGCTGGAGTGGAACAACAAAGCAACAGCAGCGGTCAAATGCCATGACAAGGAGCGGCACGAGAAAATGTCACCAGGCCCAGCTGTGCTGGGGTACAGCACAAAACAGCACACGGAAGTCACCAAGGAAAGAGAGGTTGGCAGCTACCATGCTATTTTCTCCATCCCACTGTTTAAAGACATTGAGTCAAGCCTGTTCCACTGGAGCTTCACTATCAATTTGTAAGTCAGTTCTGTCTTGGAGTAAAAGCAGTAGTATGGACTTAGCAGTGCACTACAACCTCCACAGTGATATTCTTGCTATGAGGATTCAAAACAATACTAACATGAAAAAAAAAAGCAGTTGAGACCCAGAAGCTGTGCTAACACTATCAGCTCTTCCTGCTGTCAGTTACCTGTGTGCGTAAAATGAAACAAATGTGAGGAGGGGAAATAACATAGCATGGGATTCAGTCAACATTCAGTTACCACACGAGACTTAGAGAGGGTCAGATGTATTCAGCCACAAATCCAACTATTCAACTGTTTAAAAAAACCCAAACAGACAAGGAACAAAACTATGGTAAAGTAAATGTCAGAATCTATACACAAATGAGGCAAACTTTGTTTCTAAAAAAAAAAATCTCACCAATAGTTTTTGCACCAGATTCTTCACATTCTGCCCCATCTCAGGGGCTTGAGGTCCACTAGATGCCAATTTTATTAGTGTAGCAAGAAAATTCTTGCATTTCTTCACATTCTCTAGCATCTCCTAGTGTGGAAATAAAGAGAAGACTGTTAGATGTTGTACTGTCTCTCCAACCTCTGATGAACATACAGAATGTTAATTTTTAATTAAAATCTTTTTTTTCCTTACTGTAGAAGCGCTGCTCTGTGCTACTGTTGTGCCCTCTGCTTTCACAGAGACTGCCTTTTGGGACACAGCTTGTGCAGGTGGTCCTGTAACTGGAAGTTTTACAGGTGTTCCAGTACTCGAAGGCTTTACAGCAGTAACTGTAGTAACATTAGCTGTTGCAGCTGCTGGCTGAAGAGAAAAATTAACACTTTTTAACCAAAGAACAACGTGACAAACATATTGGATTCTGCTAGGTAGCAACCTCCCTCTGCGCTACCATTTAAAATATAAATAAATTATTTTTCTCTTTGTTGTTAGAGTTTAGATTCATTTCCTTTGAGAGGCTCTATTTAATACAGTAAGTGGCAGAACCCTTATAGCCATAATTCTATTTATAAATCAAGGTGGGGGGGAGGGAAATAAATTACAATGGTATGTCCAGCCTGAAGCACTCCCTGCAACTTTAAAGAGAGAAAGGTAACATTGTCTTGAAGAAAGCAATATATTAATATGCCAGGCTCCTACAGTCTAAGACTAATGAATTTTGAACAATGCTAAGCCAGGTGACACTATTCCAAAGATAAACACAACGTTAAGTGATTATTTATCTTCCATTCTTGCGCCTTGAAGCTTCTCTCCCAATTGCAACATCCCCTGCTCTTCCTATCACATGCAGAGTAGGCAAAAGACATCATGTCCACTTTGGAAGGATGCATGTGCGAGCAGAAGCAGCCAGATCAGCAAATGGACCTAATAAGTTCATCCTACCTTTTCCTTGCGGGCAGCAATTTGGATCTCTTTCTCCTCTGCCCTGACAGAAACCCTCACAAAATTCAGTTATTTTGAAATCTCTTTTTAAAATCTCTTTATAATTTACCAACAGATTCAGAAGCTCCAGCAACAAGAGAGTAATTAAGGTTTAGGAAAAAACACCTCCCTCCTTTGCAAATCAGGCTAAATCACAGTTTCCAAATGAAAACCTACTCAACTGAAGTATTTCTACTTCAGAATTAAAGGAAAACAAACAAATAAACCATACCTAAAATCTCACCACAGTTCACTTGACACAACAAAATACAATATGAATAAAAGACATTGGCTTTTCAGTTTTCAAGTAGAGAAATCAAAAGCGGTGGTTTTTGTAGAGGCAGAGTGAACATGCAGGTCACAGAAGAGCAAGAGTGCTAGGTTAACATCTGAAACCCAGAGTTGAGTGTCATTTTTCTTCCAAGCCTGTCCAGAGGAAGGCAAAGTCTGGTTTTGTAGCCCATATTCCTACAGGTTCAGATCTGCATAACACAATTGCTTTCACTAACTCTTAACACATTTAAACACTCCAGTTTAGTCCAACAATTGCAATTAATACTTGTTAATTACATTAATCATATGACAGTAAGACAGGAGTCTACCTCACCCTACCACGGATAAAACAAAAACTTACCGAGAGTTGGACAGACATCACATAGAGTATCAAAGGACTTTTAAGTCTTTCAGGATAGGGAAAATTAATGAACAAACACTTAAAGCTAAAGCAAAACACTGGCACTTTTGCTGTATATTTATAACTTTTTTTATCCTGGATGGGCGTCTGCCCCCCTCCCCAAGTTGCTGCCAGCTTGACATGAAAGCAGCAGGCAGCGGCCAAAAAGCTTTCCAGCTTAGGCTCCCACTGTTGGTAACACTTTAATAGCTCTCTGCAGGATCTTTGCCACTACCACTGCCTCTTCCAAGGATGAAGCTCAACAGCTCTAAGACCACAGGGAGGCAAACTGGGCACAAGAATCCCACAAACAGATGGGCAGGAGGAAGAGGGATGGGGACACAGAGCTTATCTGCCAAACTGCAATGCCCTGGGCTTTTAAAAGTTGAAAACAGGAGCTGATCTCTTGCAAATTCCAGCGTGCTTACACATCAAGACCAGAAAGGTATCTTATCAGCTGAGGGAGAGAACAACAGGAAGTCTGCTGGACCCTTTTCCCAGGAAAATGAATATATGGGAATTAACTTCTGTCATCTGCTGTCAACCTTTTTCACTACTGACAATTCTCATTCTCACTTTGAGCAACAGAGAAACAGTCACCACAAAAAATGGCATTAATCCTGCATATTTTGAAGTCATTTCAAGAGAAGCAGTGCTCTGCATCTAAATGAAAGTGCCCCAGCATGATGCTAATTAGACACTTTGCAGCTTTGTTACCCCATCTGGAAAACAGTTAAAATGTGCAGGTATTTTGTCTAACCTCAGAACCTAAACATTCAGGAATGTCAAAAAAAGCAGAAATATTTTTGTAGATTCAGAGACTAATCCTGGAATCAGTAACTAGAGAGTCTTGCAGATAGTAGTGTTCCAAGCTGTATTTTGGACAAGACAGAAGACACACAACCAAGCCAAAGACTATTTCCTATCCACCGCCTCTCACTTTCTGTGATGACATCATACTTCCACACCAACACTGCTCTCCTGTGACCTCAAAAAACTGTCAAGACTAAGATCAGCAAGTTCTTTTAAGAGTGATAAATTAATTGCTGCCAAGGAAATCAGAGCCAAGGGCTCGGCCTTCCTTTCCCCAGATGATTCCATCAACTTTATGCACAGACTCCCTTTCCAGCACTCTTCTCTAGTCCACCCCAGGGTGAGGAGCACAGTGACCATGTGATGGCAGGATGTATCCATATTGCATCTCTTTAGTTTTCATTGTACAAGGAGCTTGTACAGAGAGCTTTGTAATCCTCTGCAAAAGATAGGGGCTCCAAGGAAGCCACTCCAAACAAAACACTACTATTAATTTTTCCTAGAGTCATCATTCCTGCTGTTTCAATCCAGCCCTACAGCTGAACAAGTGTTCAAGTTTCTACAGTGGGGAAAAAAAATTAAAAAATGGGCTTACAAAAATACTGAATGTCTATGTCTCTAAATAACTCAGAAGAATGCAAGTTAGATCCGTTACATCACAACTGAACTAAAAGTACAGAAAAACCAAGCCAAAGGCAGATATAAGTTAAAAAAGGAAAAGTTAATAGCATGATGAATCTCAATGTTTATCCACATCAGAGTGTGAGGATGGAGGCAATTTCATCCATCAGATGATGGATGACCTTCATCTCTTCTCTCCAGTGCAAGGGTAGTACAGTAGATGACTATTGTTTTTACATCCTAAAGATCTCTATGCAGAGATCACAAACACATGGTTTATGGGCTAGTACTATAAAATAAATGTAAGGAATATCCATTACTGTTCTTAGACACAAAGCATATGTTGTTTCCATTCTAAGCAAAATAGAAAATGTATTAAGAGAGCCTCTGGGTTTTTCACTTTAGCCCTAACATTATCCATCTGTAGTGAGAGGGAAGCGAAAAAAGATCATAGAGTGTGAGTAATTTTCAGTTGCTGATACAGAAGAAAAGCAGGGAGACAAACTTGTGAGACTGTTGGTTACCGCTAACAGTAAACATATCCCCCAATCCTTCAAATACCCTCCAGGACAAGAACATACATCCAGCATGTTTTTTTGAATGACTGATCCTGTTCATTTACTGAGTGTTTGGTCAATTGCTACAGCCCAGTCTTCTTCAAACTCTTGTTTACAAAATATATGTACGAGCCAGACTCCTTCACGATTTTTCCTCCAGACTATGAGGAGAACAGAACATGTTATTTGCAGAAAAAAGCAGCTTTCCTTTCACCACATGTGCTTATCCAGAAGTCTGTGGTCCCCAAGAACCGTATCTAGGAAAATAGTCTCATACTCTACAGGTCATAAGAGTGTCTTCAAAAGAGTCCTACAACTTTTTCCTCTGGAAAAAGCAAAATAAGACTTAGGAAATAAGACAAAAATACTGTCTAAAATAACGTGTCCTTTCCAACCACTGTTTACAGTTGTACAGTTGTACCTGTGGAAGCCATCTGCCACACTCAATTAAAGAACAGGTCTTCAGCTATGACCCTCAGTTTTTAATGAGGGCAAAAATCATATACATGAAAACCAGTTTGATTGGTGCAGACAGCTCATTTTCCCCTCAACATTTTAGGGATACCTTTTTCCCCTCAACATTTTAGGGATACCTTTTTCCCTGCTAAGAAACCAAGGAACGCCAATAGGAACACACTAGGAAGTCTCCATCTCCTGGAAAAGATTCAGCAAGTAAGTGCAGGAGCTCTGTCACAGGGTACAAAAGCACTAGAAATGGCTCTCTGTTTATTTTATTCACTGTTCATGTTCTTTCTACTGTAATGAGAGAAGATTATCTGACACACATTACAGAAGCCTAATTAAATTATGCATTTACAAAAATATATTTGGAAGAGAATTTATTATAAGGACAAAGGTTACCAAGTTTACTGAAAATCAGATTACAGTCAGAAATAACAAGAATGCATCCCTATTTTCTCCAGTTTTGTCACTTATCCTGGTTCCACCATACTACAAAGTTTGCAACCTACCTGTATTACAGCAGGTGGCTGAACAGTAGAAACCACAGCATTTGTTGTTTGAGATAATGTTTTCACAGGAGTAGCTGCTACTTTCTTTACTAACTGGGTGCCAGTGTTCTTTAAAAAAAAAAAAATATACATAGGCAGAGAACAGTTGTTGGACAAGTCAATCACAAATCAGATACTAAAGCTGGGTCAGATACAAACCGAGACACTCTTACAATAACAATACAGGCATCATTCATGTAGTTCATATAATCTAAACACCGCTCAACAGAACTATTTGTCTACCAGTTCAATATTCAATATTCAGAGACATTTAGAGACAACACAAAATCAGAATAAAATGGTTAAAGAAATATGTAAATTATTACTTTTATGTACCTCCTTACTCTTGCATGCTGACTACATTACAAGAGATGGAAGCAAAAAGCCAGCAGAGCTCAGGGAAGGAGGAACAGGAAAGGACCTCAGCTTCACTCAGCTTCAGGGAAATACCCCAGCAGAGAATCACAAGGTTGCAGTTACCAGCAGCAACCATTTAGGCAAGTTTTGGTTGGCATTTTTTTCTTAAACTGCTTACATCATCATCATCAGAGAGGAATTCACTAATTTGAACCTTACATGTAACAGCTGGCAGTTTTTCCGAACCAAGAAAGCAAAGCACATAGTGATGTTTATTGGTGCAAAACCAAACAGCATCACACTATTCAGAAAATGTTCAAATGCTTATTTAACCCTCCATAACTTATTTGCTAACCCTGTTATAACTATATAACATACAGCTACATCAAATTAAAGTTATGAGAGAAGTTACCTGTACAGCACATATTCTGATTGCAGGTGTGCTGGTCGGCACAGATGGTCTCACACTTGGGTTATTTTGTGACTGATTCTGTGCTCGTGCTATTGCTTGTTGAGATACTAACATTAGGTGGCCACTACTGCTTCTGATAAGAACAGTTCCTGTTGAAGACAAATATTCAAACTGTTAGAAATTAAGTTATACTACAGCTTCCGTCTATTTCTGTGGAAGAAATAAGTAGACCACACTAATAATGTAATATTTAGTTTCTTTACTCCAAGGAACAGCTGTCAAAAAATACAAGAACTAAGTACACAACAGCTTTACTCTGCATCTTATGACAGAAAAGAATTCCTAAATTCAAGAGAAAAACTTAACTAAAAGGCCACATGGAAACATTATGTGCATACAAGATGCAAACTGCAAAGTGGTTCATCATTTGAGTCAAGAAGATATTTTGGACATTAAAAAGAGACACACCCTCTATACACACTATGGGATTACTTTAACTTTAAGCAGTTCTTCAACCTGCAAAATTCATCACCACTATCACACTTGGCTGCCTCTTCAGTTTCTGAACATTTAGGCACATGCTTAGACGTGAATATACAGTTTAGAGAAACCTGCAATGGGGACTCATTAGTACCAGTTCAAGATCAACCCCCTCAGTCAGAAGGCAGGTCTCCCATGAAAGTCAAGGCCACTCAGATATCCGAAGCTGTCCCTCTGTCAAAGGTCTGTCCAAAAGCATTAAAACGCGTGCTTTTATCAAAGCAGGTTACAGCCAAATAGGGAGATTTCAGTGGGAAGAAGGAAAAAAAAAAAGAGGATAAAAAAAGACAAGTCCTACCTAACACCTTTCTCCTACTCCATCGGCTATAATGACAAACAATTAAAAAGCAATGTGTATTTGTACTAAAACTTTCAAATGAAAATCACCTTAAGAACAACCAGTCACAAGCCATACAGTCCCATATTCCCTGCATTTGGGAACCATTCAGCTACCAATTCCTCCTTCTCCTCCCCAGACCCCTCAGGGCTCAGCTCTATAAAATTCAGAGGTTTCATCATGGTCACAAATACAAAATGCCAGTGAGATACACTGTCTGAACAGCTTCAGAGCCTCCAAGGGAGCTACAGAGAACCCTACCTTTGCTGGTGTCTCACCTCCTTTACCTCCAACAGCAGCTGCTGCAAAGTCCACCACTGAAAATATCATCCTTAAATGCCCTCACTTAATAAAGGCCTTCGGAATAAAAGAAAGGCGGAAGGTGCAGAATGCCAGATATGTACGTAAGAGCACTCCAACATTTTTGGAGGACTACATTAAACTTTTTTGTAAGATATCCAAGATCTGAAACACCTCAGATCTTCTATGCCCACTTACGATCTTTCCTAGTGTAAAATAAGACTACACCAACAAAATAGTCTTTTTACTATCTGGCTAGTCTGAAAGCTGTCAAAATATTGCCATGCAATACAGCCTAAAACACTGCTTATGTCTGAGCACAAGTGAATACAACAGGAAAAGCCACAAGCTCTATGAGTTTAGTTTTGTTGGGTTTGGTTTTTAAAAAAAACCACGAAGATCAAGCTATAACCACATGCTTAGTAACAGCTTTTCATTATCCACGTCTAAAAACATAAGAGGATATTGCAAGAAAACACAAAACTTGGTATAAAATTCTCTAACATCAACATATTTTCATTTACATAGCACATACAAACTGAAAACTGCAAGAGCACCATCTAGACCATTCCCTTCTTTCTCAAGCAGCCTTCACTAGATGGGGCAGCTGCACAACACAGTTGCATATTCAGAAAAATACTGTTACTCCATCTGACAACTCCACTTCGTCCTTGTCCACTGAAAACTTGATTGTAATTATATTTAGGTACAGATGGATCATTTAATTTAATCACTGAATACCCAGAATTATAGGACACATATCAGATTTCTTATTTTCTTTTCATACTATCTTATTTAGACAGTGATTGATGGCAACTGATTTACCATCAGTTAGAAAAAGGGCTTTTCTTTCCCCTTGTTCACTCCACATGCTTATGCAGACTTCGGTGAAAGAGAAAAAGCTGACTACATTTTGATAGCAATAGCATTTCTCTTTGCTCTACGTCTACATTCAGGATGGCAGAAGTGTTGCTACTGGAGGCTTTAGGCTTTCCTTTTACAGGCTTGCTTTAAAATGTTATTGATAGCTCTACTCTTTGAGGAGGCACACAAATTTATAATTTCATTCTTTAGAGATTTGGAATGCATTAAGTGTTAGTTTTCATGCATTTGGATATTTTGTCACTATTAATTACATTTGTCTGTTAGGCCAAATTATCAGAAACACATTTGCTACTCTGAATTATACTGCATATAAGAAAAAGAATTGATACTAGTCAACTCGATTACAGGGCTGGGACTATTTCTGCACCACTGTTCTAAGATTCCAGTCAGCATTTGCCAGAAATGAAGACTGCCTGAAGAGTATCCCATCCTCCAGTCACTCAAATGCAGAGAGTTTTCCAGCAGACTCTGCCTGACAAGAAATTACCTCAAGAGCAACACAGCTAGGAAGCTTATGCAAATACAATACAGTTCATATGCAAATTCATTAACATCTAAAAAAAAATTGTAAACAAAAAACAACTACACAAATATTAACAAGTCAAAATAGCCCCTTTATATTTGACCAGGACTGCAATGATCCCCAACAGGATGTAACCTGAACCATAAATCAACTTTCTCCCTAGTAACAGGATTATTCAATATAAGGATACCCATACTTAGTCAGAACACAACAGAACAGCTTGGTGAGAGCACCCACAGAAGAAGTTACCTAAGGCCACCCCAGTGGTCACAGCCTTCATTGGAACATACAACTATGATGACGCCTGTTTACTTGCATGTAAGTTACAGCAAGAAGCTGTTCCCCTTGCAATAAACATCCCATTTGGAAGAAATTTTAATAAGAGTTGTAGCCTTTTCATGGACATACCTATTATGGTAATCTACTAACTACAGCTGTTAGAGCTACAGATCCATACACTGAAGAGCCGTGTCCAAGGACAAGAGAGACAGTTCCGGGCAATTACAACCTTATGTAGCAAAGTGACAGTAAACTGACATATGGATTGTCTGAAACACTTAGAAAGCTGTCAAGAATAGCATTTATTTTTTTACCTCTGGTTGTCACAATTTACTTACACTTTTAGACAACTTAAAAATATCCCCAATTTTTTTATACTCCCTTGCTGCCTGGAAACAAAAGCAACAACCCAATACTGCAGTCAATAGCACAGACTCCAAGAGGAGGCATAGGAGGTGTCTCCTGCAAGAAGAAAAGGTTCCATGGCACTCAAAACCAATACCCCAAGTCTCATACACTAAATACAGCTACACAAGTGTGAAATGGGGGAACAGTAGGTGATGGTAACCTTGAGGTTTTCAGTAGACAGGTCACGTAAACAGACTCGTGCAGCTACCAAGATACTACTATCAGAAATGAAGGTACATGCAAGAATCCACATTCTTCACTCAGTAGGGGGAAAGATAGTATTTCTTATCAAGCGCTGTTTCCACATTCATTAGACAGCAAACGTTAACACATCAAACAGATCGGGTCTTGCAGTCACTCCAACTCCACAGGAAAACAGGGGGGATGAGACAACACAGGACCTCTGAACAGCCAAAACGAAGTTTCAGCTAACACCTCTCAGCACAGCATCTAAAAACAGAAAAGATATTTGCAATCTCTGAACAAATCATTGGCACCAACAGCAGTAACTGAAGGCATCCTTGTAGCACCACAGGTGCCCTCTTTAGGGCAGCACTTCTAAGAATACATCATTTGATAGTTTTACTGGAGTTGTTTCAGAGAACAGGAATGACTTTCTCACCATTCATGCACCTTGACGGTAAGAGCAAGGCACAGTGCCTTTGGGGCTACAAAGGTGTTCCTATTTTCAAACCTAAGTGACCAGTTACCATCAGGGATTATTTCTCACATGCTTCACCGGAGGAATCCGGTGTCTCTTGGAGACTAACAAACAGCCCTATTTACAATGAATTGAGCCTTTTGTCCCTAGGTATTCTGCCTGTCCTGCCAAAAACATCCTTTGGAAGGTTTTTTGTTTTTCCCAACTGACAGAGAAAGCAGTTAAAATACAATCAGGTATTTCAGTCATCTGTTTCCTACACAGCTTCCTTCACCTGTAATCCTGTGAGAAGGCTGGAGGGGAAGGACATGACAACCACAACCCAGCTGAGTTTCCTACAAAGAAGGATCCATGCTATACCTTCTTACCTTGAAGTCTCATTGAGATCTATACCCTTTCTCCCCAGTGACCTGCCTTCTCCTGAAACGGGCTTGCAGGAACCCTGCCTCCAGGAGTGCCTGGCATCACTTCTGCAAAGCTCAGGCAGCCACCACCCAGAACAGCCTCTACCTAGACATGCCAGCAGTGTGAGAAAACAGAAAATCAGAGGCATTCTAACAAAATTCCATTTGTTGCTCAAACCTGACATACATCAGCTGCAAATTTTCACTGTCCTAACACCACCAGTCAAGGAAATACAGCTTTTTCTGAATCTGGCATCCACCCCAGGAAGCAAGAAACACAGCTTACCAGCAGGAGCAACCTCCAGATACCTGCACATTTTAACTAGAGAACAGCAAAAACTCACCAGAGACATGAACAAGGTGCGGTGGCATAGTGGCAGAGATCTGTTTATGCCACCGTATGTAATGCCACCTGCATGGGTTTCACTGTATTTCAGGGAATAAGTGTTAAGGAAACCACAATGTTGTTAACATAAAACTGTGCTGTCAACTGAAGCTCAGAGTTTCATCCAGCAGTACTGAACACCAATATAGGCTAAAAGCATCCCACCATAAGGGCAACTTCTACCACATAAGGCAAAAGCCTGAGGCCATTTCTGAAGGGGAACTTCATCCAGAGAAATTTCCTGAGATGAACCAGCCAGCATTTGTGCTCCAGTGAAGATACACCTTATGCTGTTACACGTGAAGCTGAAGTTTCAAGTTAAGCCACCACTTCAATTACATGGTTTCTAACCCAACAGCTCTTGGGAACTGCTGGCTCAGGAACAACATAAGGAAATGAAAAGAAGTCTTGCTCCTAAAATAAAATACAAGTAAGAACTAACCACAATTAGATCAAACTCATTTGAGAGAATACAAGTTACAAAAGCTGCTTTCAAAGAATGGTAAATTTAGCTTATTTCAAAACAAGGAGTGCCTGCACTAAGTATGTTGCCAACCTTAGTAAAGGACACTTTAACACCAATTATAAAAAAAAAAGGCCAAATTATATTTTCAGGTCCCAAATCAGTTAGTGAACAACAAAAATGTTTTAAAATAACAGGAATACATCAGTGCTCTCTGTTCCTAAACAAATCCCATTCTTCCATAAGGCAGTTATTACAAGGTAAGACCAAGCTTTAAAGGGTATGTTTTAGTAGGAAACTAAATGGCAATTAAAAAAGAATATTAGTTGTTTCTTAGACTGACTATTTAGGACTACCCAAAAATTGGAAAATAAAAGGACAAAAACTACTAATCCATGCAACAGCTTTGAAAATACTTTTCCTCTCTAAAGCCATCCTTTAGAAAAAATGCAGGTTTTTTTCCTCTTCAACCCCATTTATTGAGCCCCAGAGAACAGGTCACTTAAAAGTTATAAAAACACATTACTGAACTAAGACGGACCAAAACCAAACATTATTAGAGATACAGACTGTTCAGGGAGTGATTGTTTCAAGGTGCATTATGCTGTAGATTAGCTGTAAAAGAATGCTGAAGAGGCACGAAGTATTAATGAAATACTGTGAAAGACAGTGACTTAACTTTTACATAACCTATGGCTTACATAACCCTTCTAATATGTTGGGGTTGTTGTATTTTCAGATGTATGGTCTGTACTGCATGAGGGAGAAGTACTTATTCCCCATGATCCTCACTTGATACTTCAGTTTTCCTAAATGTTCACTGCAAATTTCTGGAGCGGAGATTAAGAAACAACAACAAAAGCCCAATCCAGAGGCAACATCTAGCTATGCTTTTCACTGTTTTAGGAATGCGGCTACAACAAAGATCTAGAGGCCACACAAAGTTACCTCAAAGTTACAGACTTCCAATAATGAGCTCTAACTTCTATTCTTAAATCAAATACAATTGACTTCAGACAACAGATCTTCTGTGAAGTCACAAAGATTGCCCGTTTGAGGCTTTTCTTGGAAAAACATCTGTGATCGGTTTTAGATTTCCCAGGTGAGCAGAGGGCTCATCTACACCGTATGGCTCAAGACGAGTTGTTCAGCCTCTACACCACACTCACAAAACATCTTACTCCATAAAACAAATCATTCCAACCTTTGGCAGTCAATTTCAGTTGACACAAGAGAAATTCAGCAGTGATCAACCCATAATCAACACTGCTACTGCAGCAACCAGATTCATTCACCACATATCCAGGCCCTCAACCAATTAATTTCTTTCACATTTTGTTTTACCAACCAAATAATTACATATTTCAGAAGTCACTATCTGCGTTCTTTCCCTCTGTTCCAGGGAAGCTTCTGAACTAAGGGGTCTTTATAGTGATGGCTCAAGACCAGTGATTAGCATGTAGATATTGCAGAGTCACAATGAGATGCCCAATTTTGAGTTCCAGTGAAAGACACCTTATTCTGCTCACAGATATGGAAATCATTAATTTCCAGGTCAGGAGAAAAGTTCAAAGGTCATAATGTCAATATTATTTCACGCTACAACAGAACACAATCTCAATAAAATACCATACAATGTTATACCCACAGTTCTTTAACGATGTTGATTGCCAACTGCACAAACACCGCACTGCAGATTCATGTAGACTCCAGTCTACAACTTTTAAGGCTGATGTCTGACATCTCACCTTTTCAAAGCCAGTGACTAGCTTCCCTCACAGACATCACCGTCCAGCTGACAGCACTGTTTCACTAGCATTATTGTCTCCCAGATGGCTGGGGTTGCTGTGTGCAGTTTTTTAAATCACCATCACATAGCCACTACTCTGTCACGCTAACAAGAGGGGCTTAGAGTACCAGAAAAGCCTGCTGCCTCCAGGAACTTCAAAATTTCTGTCAAGGTTCTGTGCTAACAGTGGGCAACAGCTCCTGAGACACCCAGTACAGACACAGCCTTTTCAAGTCTAGGGAGCCAGGAAAAGGATTATGATATCTCTCCCAGGCAGAATGGAGCAGACTCTGATATCTTACTGTTTCAAACAGCCTGGAATAATGGACAACACACAGCTTTTTCTGATGAGTATAAACAACACTCCTCCCTCCCTTCCTCCAGGAACTAGACACAAAATGCTAAAAATGCAAAAATCTGAAGCCAAGTTTCACACACTGTTCACACAATCAGTAAGTCTTATGCAAACTGTTGGAGGTTAGCTGCTCATCAATGCATTTTGGTGCTCAAAATGCATATCTCTGTTCCTCAATGGATTTTGATGTCCAGATGGGTATCTCTGTTTAACAGACTAGCAACTGGGTCCCCACAGCGCTGATCCGTTTTCACAGAATACAGACCCACATTTCAGAGTTGAGTTCTCCTCAACTGCACACACAGTTGAGCTTCTTTCCTTGAGAATATACTGATACCCATGCAATTTTACAGTTAGAGTAGAACTCTTAAGCAAAAATATAACTGTACCAGTTGCAAGGTAGTACAACTTTTATTTATAACAAGCAACAGATGTCCATACCAACCCTTTAAAGAAAATCCGGACCTTGCATTGATTCTTGGAGGGGCTGTATATAACCAACAGGTTTGGGCATTGTTAAAAGGTAGCACTACTGTTTCTATTTGAATTCGGAGTGTATTTTATGACACTTGAATCCCAAGAGTTGCTGTTTTTGTTGTGTGTAGGCATATGGGATTTCCAGCCAACACTGTGTACCACAAGGTAGTCTTATTTGATATCATTAGAACATATAGCTCCTGTCCTTGGGCCGTCTCTTTCAGCAACTGGGATCATTTCCCATCAGCATTTCCCCATCTCATCTTCGTGGTTTGCAACTTTGTTCCTTGAAGCTTGATTTCTTTCTTATCTTAGTAATCAGACAGTTCTAGGATTGTTTACAGATAAGATGATCTGATTTAAGAGTTCTTCGGTACCCAAATTACCTCATGCAGGAGCTTGCAGAGGACACAGCCAATGGCAGTGAAATAGTTCCTCAAAGGAGCCAAAGTGACACTTCCTTACTCTCAAGACAATTCCTACTGCACTGAAAACAGCATTAAGTCTCTACACCATGCCCTCTCATGTACTCACTAGAGTGAAATTCTTTAAATGTTAGGTTAGATGCTTGGCACATTGCAGCCATATATATACAGCACAGAGCTTTCTAAGGACCAGAAGCTATGCCAATACGCTGCACTTCTAATTTCTAGAACAGCCAGTAAGCTGTTGCAGAGAAACCTGAAGTGTCGAACCACAAATCTTAACTTTAAGCCAAGAGATGCTAAAAACATCTGAATACAAAGAACTGGTGTCTCGGTAGAGTTCTTGTAAAGGACAAGATAAAGCCCCCTTAAAATCTCTGTCTCTTTTAAATTAGAGGAAAATCAAGTCAGTTAATTCAGATTAATTTTGCAGCGGCACACTTGTTTCCCTGTTGCTCACTTGGAGGCTAGTAGAAAGTTGAATTTCAACTTTTGAAAGTTAATTTCCTCTAAAAGTACAAATTCACTCTTCTGTTGGATAGATTTTCACTTACAAACAAGGGCCTTAAACTGAATTTTAACACTGATTAACACCTTGCTCTAGGTGTGATGGAGCACACAAAAATTACGGTGAAGAACAGCAAAACCTTCATGGAAGCATTAAATTGTGCCTATGCAGATACTGTGGAAACTGTCACCAAAACTGTGTGGCATTTGTCAAGTATGTAAGGCATATACATAGGTGTTCTGACTACACTTACACCCTTCAACACACAGCATCAGTTGCCCCAAGCAGGCTGCCTAGTAATACACCACCAGTCAGCTGGACCTGGCTCCAAGGGCTCCACTGGAACTACAGGGCAACTGGCACTGGGCAAACCATAAGCAGAAGTCTCCAGGAGTTGTACCAACCAGGGCATGCTGTTCTTAATCTAGCCTGGACATCCACACAAGGAACTCTGACTTCGAAGGCAATAACTACGAGCAGTCGGTACTAAGGCATCTCCTCTGCCTCCACCAAACTGGAAGCATGCACTAGTCTGCAAGCACAAGCTAAGGAAATCAATTCTTACCTTATCACCTGACTGGTCTTACACCACAAGTAAGATCGCTGAGCTTCACCAGTTCTCCAGCCCTAACAGGCACCAGATTTGCTCATTAGCAACAAGTATCTTCTGTCTGCTGACTTTCTAGCCTGCTTCACTTGCAACCAGAGACTATTTCCTCAAGACACTGGTGGAAAAGATCTGTTAGTGGACTTTGTTCTAAAGGTGACCCAGGTGGCAGAACAGACCTTAATCCTGACAATCTGAATAGTAAGACACTTAAAAACATCTATCATGACCTCTTCCAGTTTGCAAATTATATTTGCTTTTCTTCTGGCATCATCAGTTTTCAGAGAAGTAGCTTCATGCAAAATGAATTCCAAAAAAAAGTACTTTCCTTTTGGTTTTGCCTAAGGGGTTAGGGCAGTACTAATTACTTCTCTTTGACAGCTATCAGCACCTTTGCAACTTACAGCAGAACTCTCATATACAACTGTCCCTTACAATCCTACCCACTAAGCACAGCACAGGCTCCTATTGCATGGAATGACAAATACTTGCATCTCTAAAATCACTTTCAAAAAATCTGGTATAGCAACTACTCAAAATAATAATGCACAAGCTTACCTAGTTTAGTCAGCATCTTTGGGAAAAGAATACTGAAACATAATTAATGTTTCTTTCAGCTGTCACTTGTGTGTGGATGATGCTATTTTTACTGCTATAAGTCAAAGGGTCCTTTAAATACTGCAAAAGTAACACTAGTCAGGCTCACATTCTCTCTCTTCTATGGCTTAAAAAAAGTTTGCCATTCACCAAACTGTGGCCATCATTCTTTGCAATATACTCCAAATGACTGTAAAATCTGAACAGCATTTAACATTAATTTTACTGAGCATCATATTTCTGTGCTTCAGTATTCAGAATGCATCTACTTTTCTCTGTGTGTGAAAACCATAAATCTAGACACTAGCTTTATATCTTCTGCCAAGATTTAAATCTTAATTCCCACATGGCTGTGCATTTAATGATATGAAGGCATTGTTTTGCTAGACACACTCAGTCCTGAAAGCAAAATCAAGTCCTACAGAGAAGCCAAAATTTCTACTGGTTACAGCAGAAGACATTTTTTAAGTTTGACTTAGTTCTTCAAGCCTGACAAAGTTATGCTGACCCTTCCTCGTAAACAAAACGTTGTCACCTGATGCGAAGAGAAACCTTTGCAAAGAATCCATCCCAAGAAACCTGCTAAATGACACTAATGGGATATAACCCTACTGGTCATCCTACAGAACAGATACTACACTCAGACTTCTCACAGGATTATCAAAATCCAGAAACTACAGACTTCAAAGAAGTTTCTAAGTTTTTCTGTCCTGTTCAAACAAGAAATCTTTAAACAGCCTACTCCCACCCAAGCATAATCTAAACTGTGAAGTATTTTAAATTTAGCGCTTCCTCCTATTCTAAAGTGAAGCACAAATATGAGAATAACAAATTCCTCATGTGATTTTACCACTGAGAAACAATAACTAGCACATGAAGAGGGAGATTCACAGCACTTTACTTGAAAAGCAGAAGGCAGCAGCATTCAGAGGTTTATCAGCCCTTACCTCTTCAGGTTCCCTTAGTTTCTACATCCAACTATGAGAAATACAAGACCAGGCTCTGCACCATCCCACAGCAGTTTTCAAATACCCACATCAGTGCTCTCCTGCCCAGACACAGGAGTCCACATGCTGACTGCTTGCCTTTAGCCACACAGCCCCAGCCAACTGCCATAAACATTGGTTCTGCTTTCTCAACACTTCCCCACTATCAGCCTAGATAAGATGTAGGCAGGGGAAAACCTGCCAGGGACACAGCAAAACATCCAAGCAAAGACAACTGAGTTGCAAACAGAAACCAAAAAGCTGTACCTGCCGACATTTCCCTCTAAATCGGTTGCAAAGGAAACTTTATACAGAAACGATGCCTTGCACCAGATTACTCATGCAAATTACAGTAGACTCAGGGCAACTTCTCTTTGCTGACACCATACTTGCACAGGCCCACTGGTGTTTGCAATAATGAAAAGCATAAAGCAGAAATACACACACCAGAGGCAGCTGATGCCACAGTGAAGAGCAATGGCACCTGCTGCCATCCTTGTAACCAGCAGCAGTGACATGAGGTGTGCTTTTTGAAGAGCTGCTCTGCTGGAAGCAGATCCAAGGTAAAAATGGAGGATCCCTGGCATCTGGTTCAGTTTTGTATTTTTCATCCCACCAGAAGAGAAGTGGATATATCTACTAATTTTCCTTTCAACACCTTCCTGTAATGAGCATTCCAGGGCCAGAGATTGAATGAAAGCCACAAGTACAGAGAGAGAAGTGACAAAAACCTAAGTTCAAGAAAAGTACACAAGGAAACCAAGGAACAACATTAACGTTCTTTTTGCTTGTTTTTACACTCTTTTTCTACCCTCCACTTCTCCAAAGTGGTGCAAGGTCCAAAGGCACTAAGATGAGCTACAGACATTTGTCATAGCCCTTGTCACTCCTTCCCAAGGCTTAAATTATTTCCTCCTTTTAATAGCACAGCCCATCCATTTCACCGCCCCAACATTAAGCTCAAGTTAACCAAGGACACAGTTTCTTGATTAGCAGATTGTCCATGACAGGAGACATTTGCAGGTGTGTAAGCATCAGCGCAGATCACACCACCAGCAGAGCTCAGGACTGAGGCAACACTGCATTCGTGGTGGTCTGCTCTCTGCCAGTCCCACAGACTGCTACATGGAAAGCCTTCTGAAATGCTGCTGGCATGTTCTTGTCAACAAAGAGGGCAACTGAGGAAGGGGCCCTTTGGTAGATCACACAAATTCCCTCCATCGGGGAGGACAGAGCCCAAACATTTAGTCTAAGAGATGATGGTATGCAAGGTCAAAATACCACAAGCAAGCCCTTATGTCAGACTCTGAAGGTACACAAAGGACACAGTCCCCAGCTGGAGCACTACTGTGCGCTAAAACCACCCTCAGGGGTGGTCAGTTCTAAGTCAGGGATGGACTGGTGCAGGAGGATAGCCCGGAGTACCAGCAGCACTGGTCACTCCTCCTCCTGTAGAGGAAAACACAGGAAAGTGATGAAGATGCCTTGTTACTCATGAGCAAGTCTGGGTCCTTCAAGACCTGGATAACTCGCAAAGCTCAGTGATCTTTCCTGGGAAAGCAGGTAAAAAGAGGCATGTGGCAGGTGGACAATCTGTGTTCAGGGATGTGTGGAATAATACCTGGCCATCTGCCTCTGCCACTTCCTGGCTTTATTCTGAGCAAGAGGAACCAGGAGGTAGAGATGGAAGAGAGAGAACAGCATAAATCCATGACTTCCACGAACCTCCACTGCCCTCCAAGCCAAGGGGGCAAACGCAGCTCCGCTGGTGCCCTTCCTGCCCCAGACTGCAGTGCTGTAGAAGCACAGGAGCAATGAGTGCTCCAGGACACAAGCAGTTCGTGAGTGATTCAGGATGACCTGTAAGGGCAGCACTGTCCTGAGAACAAGGCAGCTCAAACATCTCCCTTCGAAACTCAAGGGAAGGATGTTTTCTGTATGCATTTTTCTGAGCAGGTGCCACAAAAGTTGAATGCCATGATTTTAAAGGCAAGTGCATTTTCCTTTCTGTATTTTGTTCTGCATGGCTAGATTTGGCCATTCATTTGAAACACAAACTTTTCAAGCCTAAGAATTTAGTGGTTTATTCCATATTGTTTTTTTAATGATGCTAAACTAACACCTGGAGTTTTAATGCTATTCATCTTGCATTTTTTATTATTAATTAAAAATTGAATCTACGTAGAAGGAAGAGGTAAAATACTAACACACAAGCCAGAATGCATTTTTATATCATCCTTACAACAATTTCTTGGGCAAGTTTCCCTGAAACATTGATCCATTTGAAATCTGACAACTTTTATGTTTCTTCTGAAGCACTAAAAATCCATAGTTACTTTTAATTTATAATGCTGCACAGCACCAGCACCTCTGAACTTTCAATACAAAGGCTGCATTGTCCCAGGAGCAAGGAAAACAAGCTGATGCAACTGAAGGGTAATGCTAATTTTGTTACATCTGCCTACTGCCACAATACAAGCCAGATGACATTCAACAGTATACCTTGATGTAATCAAATCCAAGCCACTACAAAAAAACCTAAGTTTTGCCACCTTGTAGTTCCCAAACTGCAGGCAATTCACATGAGCATTCACCTTCACAGAAGGGTGTTTAACTGAATGTCAATACATTCCAGAAAGCAAAAATATTAGATACAAAACCTGAATACCTGGTGAGTCCTGCTACAAGAAGTTAATGTATTCCCATCATGGCTCATTTCAGAGGAAAGATTTAGACTCATCCTTGACTGCTGACTACCCAGACATTATAGCATCATCTGAGTGCTGGGAAATTTACAGTGAAACTTAGCGACTAAAGACAATTTTTTTAAAATTACATTAGCATTATATATTTCATCGGGAGGTGCATGTCTTTGATAAAGACATTGGGATAAAAAAAAAGTAAAAAAAAGAAGAAAGAAAAAAAAGAAAATCAAAAAAAAAATGGCAAATATGCAGTACCAGGGCAGGAATTACTGTAAAACCAGTCATCCTTTTCGGCAACATCCGACCTGAAATTAATTGCAACAGATGCTCCAACAACTGAGCTGTCCTGGCAGGAAATAATTATAGCATCAAATAGCAGTAAAGTCATTACATATCTTGGAGTCCCAATAGAGCAAGATCAAAACCAGTTGAATAAAAGTCACTTTTTTTTAAAAAAACCCATTTAAATATAGCCCAACTGGGAAGAATGGAAGTTCAGAAACAACAGCAACTTCTTCCTCTTGTGAGAAAGCAGAGGTAGGAGCCCTGGCTAAACCCTCTGCTGCTATCCAAAGTATTAAGCTGTCTTTATCAGCACTGTGCAATTCCTCCATTAATATTTTTGTTGCCGCTATAGGAAGCGCACCCGTAAGCGCGGCACCTCTCTGAGCTCTTCATCATCTCCCACATAGGGTTTACATAAGAAAAGCGACTCAAGGAGCAACACGCACTGAACTTTCAGCAGTGCCCTCCTCAGGCACGGCAGTACTTTGCTCCATGGAGTATTTTGCTCCATCGTGGGGCTGCCCGGGAGCGGGTTGGTGTGACCCGCACACAGAGCCCCCGGGGTGGCTCTGCAGCCGCCAGCCCCGGCTCGCACACACCTCCCCGGGCCACCCCTTCTCCCAAGTTCCACCAGAGCCTCCAACAGGCTTTCCCTAGCCACGTACCACGGCAACCTGGCCGCCGAGTTTTGGGTTATTCCTCCCCGCTCCTCGTGCTACCCAGCAAAGTAAGAAGTTCCCTTAATCCAGAGGCTTCCAGATCCATCCCCCAGACAGGCTGCAAGCACCCCCAGCACGACCTGCGCGGGCACAGCCGCACTCCAAGGCAGACGCGCACGCCGGTCCCCAGGGGTTCGGGGCAGCGCACCAGCCCGCGGAACACCCGCGGCAGCGAGGGCAGCGCGCCGGGCTCCCCGTCCTG
>VWZF01000813.1:1088506-1174624 GCA_013396755.1 Sclerurus mexicanus
CGGGGGGTGGGGGGGGGGGAGCCCATAGCCCAGTGAACAAAGCCCAGATTTAGAAATAAGCATATCTTAAAAAAATTGAAAAAGGTAAAGTGCCGTAAGTGTCCACTCCAAACAAAGCAGAGGTACCCATCATTCTATGAAATTGCACAGGAGATAAAAGAAAGGGTTCTTTTTCCACATTGGATAAATGTGTTATCACTGAAGCCCAAAGATTCTGGAATTTCAAAGCTATTTTTCTTAACTGTAGACGTTACAGCCCATGTAAGGAAAGTTAACTTTTCTCATTATCTGAAGTTTTGTTTCTTTTCTAAAACCTTTATTCTCTTGGGTGACTGCGACCACCAAAAAACTCCATGCATTGAAAAACTCTGAATTAAGTCATCATTCTTGTCTAAACCTTTTTTACCCGAAGATCTTGTCCAGGGGCTACTGCTGAACATGGTAACTGCTTTTCAAAGTCAGCTGAAGATACACCTAACTGTTCATTCCATAAACACCCAGCCTTGGCAAACTGACCTGTTTTACTACTTCAAATAGCCCATGAATGGGCTCCTCTGACATTCACGTAGAGGTACCTTCTTTACCTTCCAGGCATAGGAAAGCATAACTGCAAACAACAGTTCAGATTTCCTTCCCAGAAGCTATTAGATCATGTATACACTGCCCGTAGTTTGGTCTGCATAACCCATTTCCAACAGCTGAGACTTATACAGTGCACACTGGATTTGTCTCTGCTGTTCTAAGCTTTTTGGAGGCTTTGTAATAGAATATTTAAAATGCCAATGAGTTACCCACCCTCCAAAATTTCTGTCCAGGCAGCAGGCCTTAACTCTTCCAAAGACAGACCTTTATAAAGTCCTTAGATCTTCAGTCAGTTTCACATCCAACACTGGTGTGAGTGTACTATAACCGTATAAAGCAATCTAATATGCTTCAGGGGTTTTAATCTGTCATTGATCCTCTTTATAGAAGTTTTACTTTCTCTCAAATTGATAAATCATCAATTAAATACAACCACCAAATTAGCTGGAATGAGAAACTTGTAATATTTGCCTTAAGCTTTTCCTAAGTGACAGAGATTTGTCAGCACTATGGAATTAACCATGTAACAGCAACATGAAGGGCAGAAATAGGTATGAAGATTTAATCTCATTACTTAAAATAGTTAATTTAAATGGGAAAAATTAAAAACTTGCCATGAAACAAGTTAAATAGTATCAAAGAATGCTAGCTGCTCAGGAAAAGATGCTGAAAGAAATGAGATACTGTAGTTAAGAGCAGTAAAGATCAGAGAATAGAAAATGTAATTAAAAAAAAAAGTGAGAATGAGATAACTGAATATGCAGGAATAGAATATATGACCAAAAAGTAATAGGAATACAGTTACAAATGGGAATTTATTCACTAATGAAAACAACCAAGTGAAATCACATTTAATATCAGCAGTAACAACACCTGCATTATGGTTGCAATTTGGGTAGATTTACTTTTTTTTGTTTATAGTCAGTGTTACAGTCTGCCCTGTTTTTTCTGTCTTGACTCATGATCCTTTATGGAGGTGCCTCTTTTTTTTTGGACGTTCAGGTCACAATTACCAAACCAAACATCACACTGATTTATATGTCAAAATCTGTTCCACACGGTACAATACCCTGCAGGTTTAAAACCTTATAAAACATTTAAAAGTACAACAAGAAGGTACAACAAAATATATATACTTTTATTCTGTTATAAGCCATAAAGTTTGGTTGACTATACTGAGCTACTAATAACAAGCAAGCTAAATGAACATAGAGCCTTACAGCAAGGCATGTGAAGTCCCAGAAGAGGAAATCCTGTCTGGCTGTGCCCCTGCAGTGCCTATTGGTTTTGGGAACCCCAGGCTACTTCACAGAATCATAGAATCATGTAAATTGTAAAAGACCTCCAAGATCATAAAGCCGAACCACGAACCTTGCACCATGTCTCTAAGTGCCACATATAAACACCTTTTAAACACCTCCAGGGATGGTGCCTCAATGGCTTCCCTGGGAAGCTTGTCCCCACGTTCAACAGACCTTTCAGTGCAGATATTTTTCCTAATACCCAACTAGACCTCCCCCTGGTGCAAATTGAGGTCCTTTCCTCTTGTTCTCACTTGTTACTTTGGAGAATAGACTGATCAACCCTCACCTGGCTACACCCTCCTTTCAGGTAGTTGTAGAGAGTGATAAGGTCTCCCCTGAGCCTCCTTTTCTTCAGGCTAAACAACCCCAGCTCCCTCACAAGACCTATGCTCCACACCTTTCACCAGCTCCATTGCCCTTCTCTGGACATGCTCCAGCACCTCGATGTCTTACTTGTGGTGAGGGGCCCAGAACTGGACAAAGTACTCAAGTTGTGGCTTCACCAGGGGTGATCCCTGCCCTGCTCCTGCTGGCCACACTACTGCAGATACCAGCCAGGATGCCACTGGCCTTCTTGACCACCTGGGCACACTGCTGGCTCATGTTTAGCTGGAAGTGATCTCATGAGGTGGGAAGGTCTGGAAAGCACACACAGCTCACAAGCTAGGTTTTAAGTGAGAAAGATAGATCAGAAAACCAAGTGAACAGAGGAAGAAGGAAGGGAGTGGGCACAAGCAATAGACATGGGTAGCTGAAAATATACAGTAACAGGAAATAGGTACAGTTAAAATGCCTCTGCAAAAAATATTCAGTGTTAAAGCTTTGCCATTGAGCACAAATAGATTCTCATTGGAACACAGTAAAAAAAAATATCTATAACTTAACAGTAAAAAA
The DNA here is from genome assembly GCA_013396755.1 of Sclerurus mexicanus. Taxonomy (NCBI): domain Eukaryota; kingdom Metazoa; phylum Chordata; class Aves; order Passeriformes; family Furnariidae; genus Sclerurus; species Sclerurus mexicanus. The sequence continues at coordinate 1,091,287 of VWZF01000813.1, forward strand.
AATATCTATAACTTAACATTTTAAGAATTACAGAACTGTATTAAGAAGACATACTGTATACCACTTGCTATTCAGTAAAACTCACTAAAAGAAAGCAGTTTTATCACTGAAGCTGCAGTGGCCTATAATAATACAGCATTATGTAAAGTGACATTGCTATTTTATTTATTGATATTGTTCATGAATAATGCACAATATTGCAACACAGTAAATGAAACAGAACACAAATAAGAACTTTACTGGATTTGTAATACCACTGAGCAGTAAATATTCAATTTTCAAAGATTGAAAAAAGGGGGGAAAAAAGGGAGTTCTGACAGATTTTACATATCCTGTATCAACACTAACCCAGGGCAATCATCAGCTTCTGGAAAACACATTTGTAAATTTTTGGGCCTAATGAATGTGCAAGAAAAGAAAAGATGAGTATGTGAATATTGGATGTATAACATATTGGGTATAGCACAACTGTAGCTCCATCAAGTCTCAGGAAAACTACAAAACTCAGCTCACAAAGAAACAAGTTCAGTTAGCAACTCTATGCACTGTAAACAACTATTGCCTCTTAGAACTTCAAACATATTATGCTATCATTATTGTTCTGTGACAGGTAATTTTCTCTTCTTTTTTTCAGATTCTTTTTTCCTTCTCTATTTCTGCAACTTGCATTTCAGTATCTTTTGCATTAAAAATCTGAGCAAGACAAAATGATTAATACCACTGATTTCGAGCTATGATGCTCCAATCTATTTAGTTATATTACATAGCAAAATCTGTGTAGATAAATATTTGTAAAGCATTTCAAAGCAGTGCAAACAGTCAGAATCAGATTTATAAATCAGGCAAAAGTCAGTTAAGAGACCACCGGCAACCCAAGGGGCCAAATGGTTGTGATTGTTGGTCCTTGGCAGGACTAGGGATTGAACTCGATGATCCCTGTGAGTCCTTTCCAACTCAGCATATTCTGGGCTGCATGTCCTTCCCACCACTTAACACCGGCCAAGAAAAGGCTGAGCAAAAGCTGTAACACAAACTACACTAGTAAAATCTGAAATCGAACTGCAGACAAATTAAAACAGGTGTTGGTGTTCACCTACCTCCTTAAACAGAGACTGGAATTCTGCTGAGGCATATAGGATGTCTTCCTATTCTTTCATGCTGTAACGTAGTATAAAACAAGCTCAGATGTTCAGTCAGAACTATACTCCACTAGGTACTTTTCAAAATCTAAAAATATGTGCTGTATTTAATTGTGTTTATCAGCATTTAATAAACACATAGGTGATTATGCCAGTTATTGGACATTTTATTTTCCTTTACCCTCACAGTATCATGTTGTAGGAAACCATTGCTGGAGTGGTGTGTTTAATTTCCACCTCCCTATGCTTGTATAACATCTTGTATTAAGCAGGTACAGGATTTTTAACTGAACTGCTGGTCTTCCACTGGGGATTCATAATTTGATTTACCCTTAACACACACAAAGCATAAAAGCATGGAAATACGTGATTTCTGAACCTGGAACTGCAATCTTTTTTCCTTTTTTTTTTTTTAGTTTCATGGGTATTTCAAACAAGCTGGTTTATTGATCAAAAACAATAAAGTGTCTGCAAAGGATACCTAAATTCATATTTTTCTTCTTTTGGTAACTAATAAAAAGATGGAGATTTTTTCCCCCTCCTATTGTCTCCTTCACACTATTCTCATATGTGAACCACAGAGGAGTATTTTAAACTTTGAACAAATGTTAAAACTGAAAATCTAGCCTAATGTCAAAAGCATTAGTGCAAAGCAAATTAATTGCTTAACTTCTATAAATATTTGGGAAAATACATTTATGTACTGTTCCCTCCCTCATTTTTTTCTGTGCTGTCTTTCTTCCTAAACATCTGAGTTCCAGTCACTTCCTATACTGTTGTATGGAGAGAAGAAATGCAGACTGAATTTCAAAGCACACACTCATTAAAATTTGTTATTCAAATTCCTGATGTTCAAACATAACTTCCTGCATTTCAGTTTGAGCCCGTTACCTCAGGTCTTGTCACAGAGCACCACTGCCTCTGTGCTCTTTGCACCTCCCTTCAGGTATTTATAGAGATTGACTATATCTCCCTGAGCCTTCTCTTCTGGCTGAGCAGTCCCAGCTCTCTCAACTTCTCCTCATAGGTGAGGTGCTTCAGTCCTTTCACCATCCTTGGGGCTGTTCATTGAACTCTCTCCAGTACACCCATGTCCCTCTTTTACTGGAGAGCTCAGGACTGGACAGAGCACTCCAGCTTTGGCCTCACCAGTGCTAAGCAGAGAGGAAAGATTGCCTCCTTTCAACCTGCTGGCAACACCTTGTAGATGTAGTAAGTATTAAAGTAATTGCTCAAAAAATGAAAATGCTGCATTCTGATAATATTTTAATGTATTTTTTATATATTCTTAAGCCTGTATTTTCCACTTGTGATAAAAACAGAAGCTATTAAGCTATGAAGGGACCGCAGCATGTCAGAAATACTGTGATAAGGATAAAACATTGCTATCATTTTCATAATTTTCAAAGATAATGATAATGTTTTATACAACCCACACAAGTAGCATGTTGCCATACACCTTCCTACACTGCTTCCTGAATGAACTGTTCCCAACAGTGTCTTACACTATTATAAATCAGCAACAATCACTATAGCTCCCAGCACTATCAATCTACAGAGACACTACAAAAGTCACCTAACATTGTACCACCAGATGTTAGGGGAGATTTCATACATCAAGTTGAATGCACAGGTGTCGCCTGGAATAATTTTTGTGAGAAGATTTTGCATACCAGTTATATAATTGTTTCCTATAAAGTCATTAATACATATCTGTAATGGCCAGTTTCTCCTTATTATAGCACATTCAATTTTTTTCCACTAGATTTCACAGAGTAGCATGCAATGAAATCACTAAGACAACTATATTTACTAAGCATGTCCCATTTTAGTGAAGAAAAGAAGCCCAAACTTTTCTTGAAGCACTTAATTTGCACTGGAAGACTTCTTAGCTGATTACTAGTTTGATGGTGTCCTTTGAGCTCCTGTAGCACCTTCTGGGTAATTCTTTTCCAAAAACTCTTACCCAGTTTTAGCATTGCCACCAATTCCATTGGGCTGCAAAGGACAGAAAGGAAGTTACAAATCTTACCACAACACACATGAACTTGGTGGCTGTAATTGATCTTATAAAGGGTTGTGTACATTTTGTACTGGGACTCCCTTGCTATCGCTATGCAATATGCAGTGCACAACTTGCCTCTCTGCCAGGTCAACAATTTTCCCTTGCAGTTCCTAGTTAGACTCTGGCAATGTTTGGCACCTATTTTTTACATCAGAGAAGAATAAAAAGGGGGGTTCTCCCACATGAAATTCAAAATTTTTTTCAGTTTCATTAGCATCAAAATTGCTATCAGCTTCCTGGTGAATTGAAGAGTATCCATATGGTCTGGTAGGCAAGACTGGCTCTAGTGCTGCATTGTCTTTTCTTGCAATATCTAGTGAATAAATATTTGTAGTGGTTCAAGGATTATTTTTTCTCTCTCTGGAGTGTAATAATAAAAGAACTTATTGTAATGTAATACTACTAAAAATAAGCAGTAGCATTTTTTCATTTAAAAGAGATGCAGAAGGTAAGCAGAAACTTCATCTGGGTTTACTGAAGAGCTGACTGTGACCATCTCCACCTGTGCCATGACTTTGTCAGCTAACAGTATCCCTGGTAGTCCAACAGCAAACACATCTCTGCCAGTCCTACAGACAAGGTTCCATCAACGTTTTCTCAAAATTAAAATGAGAATGGCAAGAAGCATGTCCTACACTGTTTTCAGTGGGGAAAAAAGTATATTCGGAAAGTTGTTTTTATGTTTACAACACTTTCACTAGTAAACCAGTTGTCAGATTCTGTAAATCCTTAGAACATGCTCACTGGTCACTTACTCAATGTCTATCTGCATGCTCCAGAACTCTTTCCCACCTTTGAAGTATTATGGTAGCTCTGAAACACAGTGGTCTGTACTATTGTCCAAGTTCACTAGAGATGAAAGAAATTCAGAGGATGGGAAAAGCAGACGGTGGCAAGGGCTTCCCTGCCTTCTGTCTTTTGGGAATCAAGCAGAAAATGTGAACCATAATCCAATTAACTACACTCTTGAGGCAAAAACTAGGGAATAAGAGGCAAGTACAGGCAGGTCCCAGCAGGACAGGAAAACATGACAGTGTGATGGGCACATCACAGTATAGAACAGTAAAACACTGCAAAGTTAAACACTACCACTTGCATGGGTAAGTAACTCAGCTACTCTAAGCTCATCTTGGGAAAAATAAAAACATGCAAACAAACAAGCAACAATTAAAAAAGGAGGAAAGAAGGAATTAGGGCTTTTCGTTACCTTTTGTTCATAACTTCCAAGTTAAGAACCCAAATCTCAGAGCAAAAGGGAATTGGGAGGCAGATAATGCTAACAGCAGGAGTGGTTGTTACCTGACAAATTATCTAAAAGGCAAGTTTCCTCACAAAGGTTCTTAGAGACAACACAAACTGCTTACTTACTTGGCAGTTCTAGCAGCTACATTAAAGCCATCAGTAGCATTAAGAGGTGTAAGAAAAATGGCAAAAATATCAAATTAATAAAACTAGCATTTAAAGTATCAACACAGTAATGAAAAGTACTTATATAATAAAACTACCCACTTGGAAACAAAGACAGGTCAATCAAGTGATAATCACTATTCAGCTTTCTCTTTGGATATTTTATTTCATTGGTGGACAAAGACAGAGAGAAGTTCATAAAATGTACAGAACATAAATAAAACCAGTAAAAGACTTTAAAGGATTCTTATGCCCTTCAGTCCTTTGCCTCAAAGCTAGCGTGGAATTTGATTTTGCCTTCACCAAGGCACATATGCTTATAGGTCTGGGGGAGTTTTAATCAATTCTACAGAAAAATTGTTGCAATTTACTCATAACCAAAGTATGGAGGCAATTATAGAACATGTTGACATGCTATCTTCCTCCCTCCTATTCTACTAAGTTTGGAAGATACTTATCAAAGAGTATTAATGCAAAGCCTTCTGAGAAGTGAAGGTGGACACTGCTCTTGTCTGCACCAGAGAAACCAATCCACTGCAGCTTCCAGCTGCCTTAACTACACCTCTGCCAGAACAGAAAGGTCATCAGCACATGTGTCCAGACACCGGAGCATAGTCATCTCTATTGCTACAATGGTCTCTGGCACACATCAGGAGCAGGCAGCAAGGGCACAGCCAGTACATTCTGGAGGCAAGGAGAGTCTGATATGAACATGGTCTCAAGGACAAAAAGTGGTCTTCAGCAGTTTTGTTCACTAATGAAGAGGTACCCCATCAGCTTATGCACTGTAAAAGCTTCCAGAATTCACTAAGCACAAACTCAGCAATGAAATTACTCCAGTAAATTATAGCGGTAAATATGTGATGGACTGAGTACAAAGTATGGACAACAACAACTACTGTCAGGTGTGACCGTTCTTTTAGCCAGAGGACTTCCTTGATGCTGCCTCTACCTGTCTTCCGGATTATAAATAATAATATTCCTCTTGGTCATTGCCTTCATGAACAACCAACATATTCAACAGCTTCCTTTCAATTAGAGTGCAAGCCTAAATGTAGTGATCCAGATGGCTCTCTTGCTACTGCTTCCTGTGGCACAGCTGTAATGCTGATAGGGAGAGCTTCTAGAATGACAGACAGAAAGGTTCACCATACGTGTTCCAGTCATGCTTGAGTCAATTACAAAAGCCGGGAATCAGTCTGTACGAGTCAAAATTCTCTGGTACAAAAACTCCAATAATGCCCTAGTTGCAGTTTATGTTCCTTCAAACACAGATCATATGCAAGTTTTAAGTACTTATACAGAAAAGTTTCTACAAAAAGCAACAAGTGAACAAAAGAATCACAAAGAAACACGACACATTTCAGGTGATTTTTTTTTCTTGTATGAATAGGCTACCATTTCTTGCAGCAAGTATTAAGCCTTTGTGAAACTCTTACATCTATTTCTGTATTTTTGCTGTAGTTTATTACAACTTCATTTCCAAAACAAAGTCTACTTCAGTGAGTTAGTCAGCTGGAACCTTCCTTCTGATTCTGTTGATGTTCAGTTCAGAATTTAACATCAATGTCTGAGACATGCACTGATTTTAATGCATAAAATTCTGGATGCAATCCATATATGCAGTACTAACATACAACACTTAGATCCTTACACACAATACAACATATATTATACTGACACATACTTTCCAAGACTGGTAGGTACCAGATGGATCTGTCTGGTGCAGTTCAGGACTCCTGCTGCTATCAAAACCCACAGTCAAGGCAGATATACCAAAAGGTCTACAGCCATTTGGCTCTGTGTGTAGGACTCTAGGAAAGCTGACCAGTTTTGGCATCAGAGAAATTAAAAAAATTATTGACCCAATACACAAGCAAAAGCACAAGATGGAAAAGGCATGATACAAGCATCTATCATAAAACTCTTCATTTCCAATACATCAGTATACATCATACAGCTCATTTCCAATCTTCAGGAGTTAGTTTGTGGTCAGTGTTCTAATTTCACAACTCCATTCAAGTCATGCACCAGCAACTGAGGTAAAACAGGCTTCACTTTAAAGAAACTACTCCCTGTTAAAGCCACACAAAGTACAGGCATTAAGGATTAATCATATCATCCTTTAACATCATCTCAGGCACAATTGTAAACATATTTGAAGGAATATCTCAGATGGTTGCAATCAATCAGCCTGCTCACACGTATTCTGATAGCTTTTAGTATTTAAAACCAAGAAACTGCATCTGTGAATTTTACATTCAATTTGGCCTTTCACATTGTTCTCTTCTGTAAGGGATGTTGTTGTCTTCTTTTTAAGTTTACATTTTTATTTCAGCTCTTTTATACAGTAATATTGTTTGGTCTCTCTGCTTTATTATTTTCAAATTATACAATACAGTTCTTCACAGATCTATACATACAAAGAACAGTTATGTTTGCTGGTGCTCCTTAAAATAAAAGAGCTTATAATTATTATTTTTCTTTTTGTGAAAAATGGTGATATTCATTTTTTAACAATTTATGCAAAAGAAACTTAACCTGACTTCATTTTTTTTTACCACATATAATAATAAAAACTACCAGTTTGTTGTCAATACTGAGGATCGTCTAACACTTTTAAGTAGAAACCTGAAAGTGTCAAACTGCTTACCTGCTAAAGTTGCAAAGCAGTGTGTGATGTATTCTACTGTGGCTGGACCCTCAAGAGTCAGTTTATGGTACTGTTAATCACTATTCTGGCACCAGCAGCCAGGTCTGCATAATCATAGTGATAAAGTAATCACAAAGACTCTTTCATTAACTAGCAACAAAATATTATTCAAGAAGGAGCAAACCATTGCAACTTTTTTAATGTCAGAAACCACTGAAAAAGCAATTTAGGTGAAGACAAAGACAAATTCATAACAGCACACAGAAATAACTTTCTTCTGAGAAATAACAATTTTAAGTAAATTTCAGGCTGTAATAGTTTTTAAGTTTACAGAAAAGTTAACTTGCAGAATCAAATATGGATTTAGCTGCTCCAAAACCACATGAGACCCTGTTCCCTAGTAGACCACACATCATGGGTTTGTCATTTTACCACTCCCACCATCCCACAATACTGGGAAATGGGGGCTACAGTACCATAATAGTGTGTAAGAAGAGGGTTGCTGAGGTACACTATTATTCTTCTCCATTACAAGCTACTGGAGAAAATCTAAAGCACAGTACCACACTGCAACTTTTCTGATGGTAAAGCTGGTTGAGTAACTTCCTTACATCCCAATTTCCTTGTCAATTAGTTACTCTCTGGTGATTATTCATTATCCCATTCTTCCACAAATTCACCTGCTTGTGAGGCCAGTGAAAACATGCAGTTGACAAAAGATAATTTTATTTTTTTTTAACCTGGATCATTTTTATGAGCTGTTTACTACAAAAAGCTGGAAATTTCTTCAATCACTTGGACTCCCCTTCTTGAAGAGCAGCTCCATGTTCAGCATCAGACAATATAAGAGCACATTGCTATTAAAATAGAGATTCTCCTGTCTCCTGCCCCTCACTTTATCTTTTCATTCTCTCCCTGTTTTAGGACGAGATGTTTTGCAGCTGTTAAGTCAGATCAGTATGTTGACCCAACTCACAACTAAATTTTTTTTGACAAGCTGAGTTTTGTTTTCATCCCTTCTGAAAGCACGCAAAAGGGACCATTTATCATCCTGATAGCATAACCTAAGTGGAGATTGCCACAAAATACAGCAGTTCTGTTCTTCCCAACCGCTTACACCTTGACATTCCTGCAGCTTCCCTTGAACCAGATTTAACAATCACACAGCTTTGTGGCAATTCACCAAAAAACGAATTCACTTTGCATCAGATGAGTGAGTTTAGCACTACTGTCTTCAGTTGCACCTTGCATGCGGTTAGCTAGGTGTAACATTGCACCCTCAGTGGGTGTCAATAATGGCTTGACCACCAAAAGACAGTTCCATCTCCTTCCCCAGCTTCTTCCTTCACTCCCAGTTTCCCACACAGACTTACAGGATTCATATAGGTGCACATTGAATCAATTCAACAAGCAAATGAAGAAGTTTTTTTTTTTCTTTGAGGTTGGTGAGCTGAGTCAACTCACAAGGGCTCCAAAGCAGCATCAGAAGGGGCAGCAGTGGGGAGATGGCAGTGCCTAGGACAGAGCAGAGGCAGGAGGAAGAAGTGCCACTACCCAGGAACACACACTAGTATGGGAGCTTAGACTGATCTAAGTCAGTGGTACTGTGGCTTTCCTCTTTGATTTGCTTCCCCTTCCTCTGAGCATCTGCTGGCTCTCACCTGGTCTGGGTGAGACACTGTAAGAAACCTTCTCTTCCCAGCTTATCTCTCTGCCCTGCAGAGTTTCCAGCCTGGCTTACCCCAGCCCAGCCAGGCAGCAATGCCAGCACAAAAGTGACAATGGAAGAGTGCAGCCTGGGGGAAGAACTTTGCCTTGTAGTGGCAGCTAGCCATGACCAGTCAGTGCTCACATGGAACTGTACAGTGAGATGAGATGTATGCTCTAGGCGGTTTTGCTGACAATATGCTGAGTTTCCATGCAGTTTGGCCTTCATTCAGTCCTTATCTGAAGGAAAATATTCCTTGTGAAGGCAAATGTTTGAAACTGTTGGCTTATACATGTATGGTACAGGGGTCTCATTTATGAGATGCACATATCAAAAGGTAGGATCTAGGGCAGAGGAGGAGGATGGCAGCACTGATCTAAGCCCAAAGTTCTCTTCCAAGTCTCCAGGAATATTTCCAATTTCATGCTGTCTTGTTTTGATGAATTTGATCTCTAGGTTTGCCTTTTTTATCCCTCTCAATCTGCCTATTGCCATTGCAACTAGTACAGAGCAATTTCTGCTATCCAGGAGGCTTGTTCCTGATGACAAGATGCATCCTAAAGGATGATTAAAAAAACCCAGCACCATTAATTTTGAAAAATCAAAATCGTTCCCATTGGCCCCATAAGGATCCCTCTGCTATATTCAAATCAGTTATGTAGAAGCCTTCATGTCCTCGTACTGATCTCCCAAACCTTAGTGTCCATGTTCACAATGCTTTTCATAAATTCAGATTTAAAGGTCTCTTACATACCATATACCTGCAGTGGAATGTACCGTGCAGCAATAACTAGGAACAGTACCTGCAGAACCAAACAGACCTAACCAAGCAGTGCATACATTTTCCTCACAGTTCTTTCCTCTTGAAGCTTTGGTGACATTTTTTTCTCAGGTACACAACACAGCTGTATCCAGCCCTCAAATTTCAGTCTGTTAAATATGAATACATTATTCTTATCTCCAGTATTTATTTATGTTATGCAGATGTGATATTGTAACACTAAAGTCTTTTCACAAGGACACTGGCAAACAGCTTTGTGGAGGCTGTGTCATCCTCCCCGAATAGTAAATAATAATGTCTGACACCTGTTAGAAAGGAAAAATTCTAAGATGTGGTAAACATCATGGTAAAAAGTTTCAAAGTTGCAAAAGTTGTGGTTTACAAATACAGTACAGAGAGAGGCGGCCTCTGAACAAAAGGCTTAAAACCAAGTAGAAAAGAAAGGAAATAAGGTGGTTACAGACACGAGAGCCCAGGCAGATAGCAAGTCAGCACAGATCAATGTGATAAGTAGTATTCTCACTATACTCACTGTTTATAGGTGCAGTCATGGCTAAGATGATCTAAAAGTTAACTGCTGACAAACAAGGATAAAGCTGCTCTACTATTTTGCCCCAGGAATCATCTTCCTTTTCTTCGACATTGAAACTCACATGCTCCCAATCTCTGAAATTCAACAGGCAGAAAAGTGCTTTTGAAGAAAAGCAATTGTTTTCCTGCTAATTTAGCTTCCCTAAACATTTCACTAGAGGATCAGACAAGTAAAAGTGATGGCATGGGAAACAGAGTGGGAACATAAGTGAGTGTAGAGGGAGCTGAAGGAAAAACATGGATTTTGGTAACAACTAGCCATGAAGTTTACTTAGCTGTAAGATAATACCAGGCTGCAACTTAAATGCTGCCACTGGTTTCATAGGTATTTTGGTGAGGATGAGTTTTGAAGACAGACAATGATGTACCACAGACATTTATGAGAAGCTCCTTTCATAGTCACAGGTAAAAAGAAAGAAAGATGAAGACTGCTGTTTCAAAAACTTCTGAAACTAATGGAAAGAATATTAGAATCAACATCTCAAGAGCAGATAAGAACTTTGTTTCTTTCTCAGTTGTTTGAAACTTGGCATTTCCCCTCATAAAACATTTCTCTTAGAAGAATGTAAATAAAGGAATGCCGAAAAGGAAAACTGACCAGCACTGCATCAGGTCTGACAGTGGACTGAAAAAATTAACAGAATTATAGGATCAGTGACAAATGAACTAGGATTTTGAGCTGAAAGACTTGAGCATGACTGAAACACAACATAAGCAACTCTTCCCATGCTTAGTTAGTCTTCCTCAAAGATGTTCTCCTACCAACACTAACGAACTGATGTGAAAGACCGCTTACAGGAACACATGTGATTCTTTCTTTGCAGAAATTTATCTTCTTATATGGCACTCAAGAAAGAAAAGCTCCTTTAGTACACTACATACAAAACTCATCCCTTTTTTATACAACTTCTGTATATTAAATATTCTCCTTATCACTTACCAAAGACCAAAGCTTTGCCACATCACAACTAACATCAAACTTTACAGTTTCTTGTTCTTAGTTTTCTGTGACTATTTTATATAAAGTACACACAGAGTAAAATATTACAATCATGAATGTAGGAAACTCTATATTATTTTAAAAGATATAAACTGATATCTTTGGGCATTTAGGAAGAATAGTATACTATAGTTGCACACTTTTATTATAGGATGTTTGCTCTTTAAACAAACAGGTACACACAATTCTACTTGTTTTCGAGCTCATAAAGCTTCCATTTTAAACAGGCCAGCAAAAGTTTTCATAGGCAACTCTGTGTTACATTTTAAATCCATTACAAGTTTTGACCTCTGTTCTAGCCCTACAATTTATTAGTTTGCTTACAAAAATTAGATCTGAGCCAATAAATATCAATAAACATAGGAGGCTTCATCAGCTTCTTCAGATTTGATCACTGTCCCTACCACTTGACTCTCCTTGTCATAATTTCTGATTAATTTTTTTGTTTCCTATCCTTATCCCCTGAGAGCACAATTACCTCAATTCTTCATTCATGGGTTATAATTTTTTTCTATGTGAGTATCTAATAAACTTTCCAAGTTGATGCTGACCAACCACTATGGGGAAGTCTGAGAAAGACACACATTAAAAAAAAACATATACTTAGTATTCTCAATAAATACATAAACCCTGAATCCTACAAAACAGAAATATTCCACACTGAATTATTGCCAATAGCTAAATGATACAGCAGAATCAAAGGCCCTCTTGGAATCATGAAGAAAGAATATAGCATTTAGAAAATGGCATAATGAATTTATTTGAGCAATAATACCTTATTCCTGCAAAAATACAAATACCTTAATAGCTAAACTCCATGTGGCTGTATTTAGAAAATTATGCAAAATCACTTTCTAGTAGTATTTAATAGTAAAGTGTAGGTTGCATTATTTAAAAAAGACTCTTTTTATTTCTATAGAATAAACATGAGAGGCATAGGTATTATTTTTGCTCACATTCCCATCAGCAAGGCTTATAATTAGTCATTTAACTTAGATTTTTTCTTACTGATATCCAAAGCAATCTCAATTTGATTTCAAGACTGACTGAATAGTGAGATACTTTGCTATTTTACTTGTAAAATATATTACAGTTATGGGATAACACTGTGATGCTTTTCTAGAGTATCTTTTTAGATGAGAGGCGTACTTAAAAATTCCATGCTGAATAAAAGGAAAAGAGAGTGATAAAAAGCATTGCTACATCCTTAAAACAACACAAATACTAGAAATTAACATAGTTACTATTTTTTTCTCTTTTCCTATGTTGCTTATAGAAAATTGCAGCCAATTCCTATTTCCTATTCCAACCCTATTAGGGTAGTTTAGAGGCAGTTTACCAATTTCTAGCATGTACTCCTTATTGCCCTCATTTTAAGGGAAGATACAGGTCTATAGTTCCTACCTTGCAAATAACAACTGTGGACACTAATTAAAGTGAATCTGTGTGTACTTCCTGCTTCTCCTGGAGCTCAACATTCCCATTGCCTTTTGGTGAGCCTATTCCTGTGAGCATGCAAGGAGATCCTTCTGGGTGGGCAGGAGGACATCACACATGCCAGGGGAATACTCATTTTGTCATAATTTTGTCTGCCTGGAACAGTTGCACACCTTTAAAGGTGGTCCAGCAGCCATCATCCCTACAGGCCAGATTTCTCCCCATAGATGCAGTCTCCTCTTTCTCACAGAAGACCTCCTCTGCTTTGGGGACCCTCTTCCTACAGACTGCAGTCACACAAAGCATCTTCCTTCCCCTTTTTGCTCCTACTTGAAAAGAAACACACATGCATACATGCAAGGAGGCCTGCATAGATGAACACGAGCATGGAGTTCCTGACAAAATGCAAACATAAAAATGAAGTGTACCAGAGGCGGAAGCAAGGAGAGGAGATCTGGAAGAATACAAAGACACTGAGCATGTGGAGAAGGGATATTTTACTAATCTCAGCCTTAGTTAAGTCTTCAGACAGTATCACCTATAACACTCTCATAGGCAAACTGATGAAGTACAGGCTAAGTAAGTGAACAGTGAGGTGTACTGAGAATTAGCTGAACTGGCAGTCTTACAGGGTTGTGGTCAGCAGTATGGAGTCCAGTGGGGGGCCAGGCAACAGTGATACATCCCAGGAGTCAATACTGTTTAACTTCTTCATTACTACCTGGATGACAGCAGAGAATTGGACCCTCAGCAAGTTTGCAGAGGTTCCAGAAAGTTTGCAGAGTGGGAGATGTTGCTTACACCAAGTAGTGCATGCCTTTCAGAGGACCTCAATGGGTTGAAGAAATAGGCAGACATGAACCTCACGAAGATCAACATAGGGAAGAGCAAAGTCCTGTACCTGGGGCGGAACAACCCAATTCACCAGCTCACACTAGCGGATGACTGCTCAAAGCAGCTTTGCAAAAAGTACCTGAGAGTCCTGGTGGGCAAGGTGAATGTGAACAAGCAATATGCCCTTGCTGCAAAGGCCAAGAGCATCCTGGACAGCACTGGAAAGAGCACTGCCAGGAGAATAAGGGGAAGTCTCTTTACCTCACAGCATCAGGCTCTCTGAAAGGAAATCGCACTTAACATAATTTGCACTTTCTATATTCCCTCAGGAAGCTGTTGATTGGAACTGTTGATTGGACAGGGTGGTAGCACTGCCCTCTGGTAGTTCAGTCATCTCATCTGTCCTTCATGGTCATAAGTCTTCAGAAGGCAGACACTGGAGATGATGTAGATGATGCAGAAGCGAGAGTCCCCAGAAGAACAGTATGCTTTTGCAGTGCAAATGTGTTGCCTTGTAATATATCTGAAAATTCAGTGATTGTCAAGAACACTGCTACCTTTACTTCAGCACAGCTTGGCAGTGTCTTCTCACGTTTCTTTTCTGCTTTGCTTTCAGCATTCAAAAAATGTGGAAGTTAGTGAACTGTAGTACTTTGCTTCTGTGTCCTAAAATAAAATATTAACCTCTAAGAATACTTGAAGAATTTTCAGCTCTAAGGAGACTTAGATTAGATGTTCTGCTATTTTTTATTTATAGCATATGTTCCAAGTAGCTGGAGATTCCCTTCTGAAGAATAAAATCAGGACATGGAAAGATTTTCTCTCCACACATGTGGCACTTAACTCCCATTAGTGCAACTGCTGAACCTGCTGTGAGCTTCTTTATTCTAAATATTTATACTTGCAGACTAAAATGACAGGTAGTAGAATAACAATTGAGCAATCCAATAATTTTTTTTCTGGGTTTGTTATTGCCCCTCTGGAATATGGCAAAACCACCAATATCCTTGTAGCGTGTAGTGCTCTTTGGGTACTTCATTTTGCATCAGAATACATGGGCTTGCATTTCATGTGCTATTTCTTATTAATATTCCATACAATAGCCAGTGCAGAATAGAAATGACAAAATTGGGAAAAAAAACAACCTGACAAGAAGCTGGCAGACTAACTTCAAAAGAAATTTACCCTGTTAATGTGATCCCTTTTAGAAAGCAAAAGGCTCCATTTACCCTAAAACCCACTCTGATACTGTTGTGTATTTTGGTAACAAGTTACTGGGTTTTAAATAAACAGAATTGGAACATCAGCCATTTAAGCCATTTACACAGGCAGACCTTCAGGTGCAAGCTTCATTTTGCAACAAGATGAATTAACACAGAGACTGGGCATATAGGAAGTCCCCGAAAAGTTATGAGATCAGCAAGTTCAGTTGGTGAAGAAATACTACACCAAAAATGGCATTTTTTTCCTTTTGCTATCTTCCTTTTTAATCTACCAAAAGACATTTCTCCCTTGGGATCTGCTCTAACTGTTGCCTGATGGTACCGCTGATGTTACAAAACACATGCATAAACACCTTTTTTTTATTTTTCTTAACTGCAAGATGAAAAAGTACTCTACCTTGAAAAGGAGGCTCAAATTCACTGTCATCCTATTAGCAGTAGATTCTGAGCTATCATCTTACTATAGTAAAGGAAGTAGGTGGGATTTTGTCATTTGAAGTGAATGCACTCAATGAGGTACTGTCAACAAAAAAGCCTTTGTCCAAAGTCTTTATCTAAGAAATATCTGACTCAGGAATCATTCTTAACTTTCATACAGAGACCTTTAGTCAAGCAGGTTTTTTGGCAGGTGATGCTACTATAAAATTCTTTGCTGCCCTTTTTCCTGTTTATATAGCTTCATAAATACTAATTTTGAAATTTTAAATGTACATTTGAAAATGCTGATGAATCAGTAATGTCTATGACTTTATATAAACTCCAATAATAAAAGTGGTAGAAAACAATTTGTTACTAAGAAATACGAGTTGGAAATGTGGGGAGAAAAAATCTTCCAGAAAAAGACTGATTCTCCTCTGTCTGCATTCTTCTCTCTCCAAAAATATGACATGCTCAAAAGCACAATAACAACAAGAACAAAAAAAAGACTACACTGACAAAAGAGGTGGAGGAAAGATCTGATTGAAACATGTTTGCATTTGAAACTCTTGGTCATGGTCAAGATTTATGCATCTAAATTACAATTAAATAATGTTAAGGTTGTAACTCACAAGAGCAAAGAAATGTGCAATTAATGGGAAAATATGCCATATGTCCTTTGATATCTTGGCATATTGCAGTGCATTAAGGAAGTCATAAAAGAGACACCCTGTTGTGGTTATGTGTTCTGAGACATGTGGCACATTTCCATTGTAGCTATCTATTTCCCTGCTTGTATGCATCTGTGCCATTATTTAAATGTTGATTTTGAAAGTGAAATTCCCTTTGCATGGTAAAAAAAAGCAAGCTGTGGACTCTCTTTTTTTCAATGTTTCTTTGGATCTGTTCCTATTTAGGAACGTGGAAGTCCAAAATGTTAAACATATGAATGAAAAATATCACAAATCAGAATAAATGGATTTCATTTAATCCTCAGACACAATAAAGGCAAAGGAGATGGTTTTAGTTACTGTGAATGAATGGTAACTTCCCTCTAAAAACTGACACAGTTAAATTCCAACCACTGTTCTCCTATGTTTTTCATGGAAACAGGAATTTGCTAAAAAAATTCATGTATTTAATTTGGACCATTTGGGAAAATACAATGGGAAATCACTACTTTCATTTTAAGG
The DNA here is from genome assembly GCA_013396755.1 of Sclerurus mexicanus. Lineage (NCBI taxonomy): Eukaryota > Metazoa > Chordata > Aves > Passeriformes > Furnariidae > Sclerurus > Sclerurus mexicanus. Next base: position 1,107,735 of record VWZF01000813.1, read on the forward strand.
TTCCTCAGCTGTGGCATTCCACAAGCCTATTTTCTTTTTCCTTTACTCAAAACAACCCTGAAAATGTGGAAGAACAGAACAGAACCCTCAAATCCTAAAAGCAGTATTTATGTGGCTGGCATGTAACCCAAATTGTCCCAATGTGATCACCAAGATATCCCAGTGCACAAAATTTTATACACAGCGGTTGGATAACCAGAGAACGACATCTAGATGTCATACTTGTGAGAACAGAAAAATATTTTGCAGTATTCCCAGTGTTCCATGTATTTCACAGGAACATGTTTGCTCTCCAGTTGCTGGAGATGTCTATAGCCTTGGGACACTTTCAGGCACACCTGTTCACTTTCAGACAGCATTTCTCCAGGGCTGAGTATATGCCTCTGCTAAAAAAAAAAAAAGTCCACATAATTCTGTTCACAACTGGCTAGGAGATGGTATCTTCTGATTACGCTCTGATTTGGCCGTGGCCATCATTCATTCTTCATTCCTAGGATTCTTTGTTGCTGTTTGTATCAACTAGAAAAAGTGTTCCTTTGAACACAGAGATAACACAACAGTTACCCTCTGAGTTCACTCCAAGATCATACAAAAATAACCGTAAGTCACCATGTAGCACAATCAACTTTAGAAAAGCAGGTTTCCTCAATCCTTTTTTCTATTTTTGGTTTCTTACAAGTATTATAGTGATGACGATGATGATAAAGTGTGTGGGAGACAGAAAAAAAATGCACAGAAATAGTTCAAAAAAATGGGCCCAGATATCATGGTGATGAGTGAAATGGTTAGAAACACAAACAACCTAATGGACACACTCCTCCCTAGCATATGCAAGGACTGGGCCAGAGACATTTCCTGGAGAGAAAAGCAAGCCAGATTAACATCACATCAACTCAAGGTCCTGTATAATCTGAAGAGACAGGGCAGAAGAAGTGCCATTCTGGTAACGGAGAGCATAAGGCCCAGGCAGCAGGCCCTTGGAGAGCGCGATGCTGTAGGAATGCTAGAACAGCTTGGGGCCAGCAGCCTGGGAACTGGTTGTCAAGGGAAGAAAGCAGGGGGTGACGGGCAGTAGCAGTACACCCTTGGACAGCAGAGCCAGGAAGAGTGATCCCCATGGGGCTGGGGAAAGGAGCCAGCCTAGAAACAGGCGGAGGAGGGTGTGTGCCAGCCGGGAAGCAGCTGTACAGCCATGGGCGGCCATGGACGCCACTGACAAACGTGTGCTGTAACCCAAAGGGCTGGCTAGGGCTGGAGGGAAGAGCCAGGGCCTTCAGCCAGCAACAGCTGAGAAACAGGGCAAGCAGTGCACCGAGCAAGGCACCAAGATGCACATTCTGTGTTGCGGTGTCCTGCCACCGCGTAGCAAGTGTCCTGTCAGCCACAGCAGCACACGCCTCTGCCAGCCGCAAGAGCAGGGATCAGTCTGCAAAAGGCAAGGAATTCCACACCCACAGCCCGTGCTGTGGCAAACAGGCTAAGCAGGGGATGTGTTCGGGAAGAAGCAGGTTTAAAATGCTTTATCTGGGGACTCGCAGTGTCCCTGTACCCAATACCATTTGAAACTCCTCGTTCTGCTAAAGAATTGCCTTAGACTGCAAACTTGCTCGTGAGGCTCTTCAGCAAAACGGAGATTCCCTCCAGTGGCTGCACTGAAACAAACCAAGGCTGGTTTCAGCGCTTCCAGCAGCTGTCATTTGTATCTAAAGCTGCAGCAGGTGCTGCTTTCCCTGGCTCCCCTTCGCTCCCACGGCAGGGAAGCCGCGGCCTCCCGGCTGGGCAGGAAAGCAGCTGCAGGCCAGCGAGCTGGGGCACAGTCGCCCCCAGCTTCTCACGGAGCTGTTGGGCTTGGAAGGCACCTCTGGGGATCATCCATTCCAGCCCGCTGCCAAGGCAGGGTCACCTACAGCAGGTGACACAGGGCCGCCTCCAGGTGGGTTTGGAATGTCCCCAGGGAGGGACTCCAGGACCTCGCTGGGCAGCTGTCCCAGTGCTCCGCCGCCCTGGGCGCAGAGGAGCTCATGCTCGCGGTGAGGTGGAGCTTCTCGTGTGTTGGTTGACGGCCGCTGCTCCCTGTCGCCTTGCTGGGCCCCGCTGGAAGGGGTTCGGCGCATCCTCTTGCACCGCACCGGGCACCAAGTGTCACAGCGGCACCTCTCGCGGCGCTGCGGGACCGCCAGCCCCCTCACGGACGGGACGGGATGGGCACGGCGACGGGGCAGACTCCCCTCCTTACCCTTACCCTTACCCTTACCCTTACCCTTACCCTTACCCTTACCCCTATCCCCGTCCCTCTCCCCGTCCCTATCCCTACCCCTGCTCCTGCCGCTCCCCGGCAGCGCCTCCCGCCCGCGCGGGCGCAACCAACTGCGGCGCTGGGCGCAGGGGGGGAGGAGGGAGCGCCGCCCGGCACAGCCGGAGCGCGTCCCCTGCAGCGCGCGCGCCACGGCGCCCGCGCACCCCCAACCCGGCCGTACCACTTTCGCTGCCTGTCCGGCGCTGAGGCGCCCCGGGTGGGAACGTACCAACGCGGCGGAGGGGAGGGTGGTGAACAAGAGGACGCGTGACAAGGGGTGGTGGTGAGCGGGGGTGTCACGTCCGAAATGGCGCGGCGCCGGCCCTCGGTCCCGTTGTTTTAACCGGGCCGGCCGGGGCGGCCGCGGTCTCGTCGGGGCTCCCCCTCGCCGGCGGGAGAAGCGGGGAGGAGCNGCGCTCGGGCACTTGTTGAGGGGTCCCGGGGCCGGGCGATGTCCCCGAGCGCCTCGCCTGCCTTCCTCACTCCCCCTCGGCCGCCCCGGTCGGCCCCGCGGGCGTGAAGTATCTCCAGGGAGCTCGGCCTGGGAGCGGGGGAGGCGAGTAAGCCCTCCCCGCGAGGGGGCCCTGCCTGCGGGAGCGCAGCCGGGCCGGCCCAGCCCCTCTGCCTGGCTTCGGGCTCTGCGGAGTAAGCGGAGGCTCCGGCTCCCAAACTTGGTCGGCCTGGTAGTTGGCGCTCCCTCCCCCTAGCCCTTAGGTGTGATTAAAGAAGAACATTGCGGCCGGAGCCAATGACAGAGGCTCCGGACGACTCCATTTAAGCTTTCGTGGGAGGCAGCAAGTGAACTTGGTAAAGCGCTAAAAGAATAGCACATGCAGGATCTGTAATACTCGACAGCGTTTTCCATAAGCAGAAACAAAGGAGCGTGTTCAAGTTCACTGGTCACTGGATGGTATTTGTAAACCTTGCTGAAGACTTGCAATGTCATTGGTATAGACAGTCGTGAATCAAACCTTTCAGATTGCTACAAGCTCCTTGTGCAGGAGGAGCCTTTTGGCCTTTTCTCGCTAACCTCTGGTTTAATTAAGAATTAAATTGAGAATTAAGAATTTAGTTAAGAATTAAATTGAGCCTTGACAAAGTAGGTGTTTCAGGGATATGGACCTCAAAGAAGATCCCAGAGTTATAATGGAGACCTCCAGGGTACTGTAGAAGTCAGTGCTTGAGAATTGTAGATGAAAAATATATACCCACTGTGTGGAAAGTTGCTCAGAAGTAGTCTGTAGAGACTTCAGTTCACTGAGGTGCACATGGAGAATACAGGCAATTAAGTTTTTCTTGTGCTGTAGTCAAACCATTAATTTGATGGTGGTGTACTGGCAAAATCCTAGTGTAGTTAAAGCTGAAGAACCTTTGTAATGTGCATAAGCTGTCAGAAGCCCTGAAGGTACCTTCATCTAGCTGGAAACTAAATTCTCTTTTAATGGTAGGTGTGTGTAATTATTTCCATTTTCTATCAAGAAACGCTCAATTAAACTTGTATAAAATAATAGTCTGCAGCACCATCTAGATTACAGTTATGCTCCTTTCTCCCTTTCCTCGTGGCCTTAGCATTCCTCTCTTGTCTCCCAACCCTTCCTTCCTAAAGAGTTCCATCTTATATGGCAGTGAAGAATGCAACCATCTAACTGGCAGTCTCAAGGTCTACCTCTCTGCTAGGCCTTAAGTATCTACTGCTTTCTTTAGGAATATGGGGGACATTCCAAGGAGAGCCTTGATTCAAGGCATCCTTTGCAAGCACTCTATTAGACTTTGGTATCAAAGGTATTATCTCCTTTTTCCTTATTTTTTTTTTCTGGTGAAAGTGAACACTGTGTTTCTTAAAAAAATTGAAGTTAGTACATGAGTCATGTCTGTGTAGCAGTGGGTTTGTGAACCCCTTTGGGGAGTACAGCTGCAGCTTTGTCTAGTTTCTGAGGCTCACCCAGTAACTGAAAATACTGCAGATATGTCTGTGTTTAGTGCTTGGATGACTGTGTTTCCAGATCTAGCAGTTTCAGGCAAAATACTTGCACTGGGATCCTTCTGGTCATTTCTGGTGAATTCCTGGTTAGAGTGTAAGAAAACTTGGCTGCCTGGTTTATTCTTACATGGATAGAAGCCCTGAGTGGACTGCATAAGGTTTCTGACTCCATACCCTTTTCGTAGTAGAGATGGATTAGTAGGAAAGAAACAGAAACAGTGTCAGTATTTATTTCTTTTATTTTTCTCTTTGTAGAATTTGTTTAGTTTGAATTCCTAGGGAAATGAAGATTATGTAATGATCTCGTGCTTTTCTTATAAAAGTATAAGCCTAGTCATGGCTAGTTTCAACCACGTTTGGAAGGCAAAAATCTCAGGGGTGGCCAAGATTCTATTAGTTTTGGGAATTTCAGCAGCTGCGTAAAGGGATCTGAACTAGGTTTCCAGTGAGAGAAAGCAAAGGAATAAATTAACGCAAAATTTTCCATTTGTCAGTAGATTTTCTGTTTCATACACTTGACTTGGGTAACTTGGCTGGTAGCTCAGATTAGCCATGATTCTGCTGAGTCTTCTCTGATCAGAATATAGGATGGGGCTAAAAAGACAAGAGTGTGGGGAATGTGCAGCTCTAGGAAACCAGGGTTTGTTTTTTTTCCTGTTTATATGACTTTGTTAGCTTTTTGTAGAAAGTTGTGAGATTAGGCATTTGCCATTATTTTTAGAACTTTTTTTTGTTTTGGTATCAGAAAATTAATTCATATGTGTTCATTTTCATGGATGCTTTTGAAGTACAATAAATCTATTGTGCCCATTTGATCTGGTTCCGCCAGGACAGGGTTAATTTTTGCAGTAGCCAGGAGGGGCATGGCTAGGACCTGTAAGTTGTTCTGTACCACCTTACATCAGAGTAGTGGGGTCGGGTGTTTTTGGGGGTCCTGTGTGTTGAGTACTCATGTCTGAATTGTTTGCCACTCTTGTACAGTGTGTTTTGAATACTGTTGCTGTTACTGTTCGTTCTCTCATTTCATTGCTGTTTCCAGTAAATTGTTCTTATGTTAACCCATGATCTTTACCTTTTGTGCCTCCATTTCTCCTCTCCAGCCACCACAAGGGTGGAGGGGGAAGTGAGTGAGGGGCACATTGTTTGGAGTGTTTCAGTGGGAACACTAAACTGGGGAATACCGTTCCTAAACCACAACAGCATTATACCAAGTATCTATAAAATGCTGTTTAGTTAGAGATTCTTCATGTAAATATGGCCTAGCTTTTCAGCACATTTTGTGGTCAGCTCACTTTTCACCATAACAATTTCAGTGCCTTTTGTTATTAAATTTATGAACAGTTGCAGGCTTTAGGAGGAGATGGGAAACTTGGCGTATAAACTTTTAAGTAATCTTCTTGTTAGCAATCAAATGAAAGAATGCAGAAAACTTCTAAAATTTGTAAGAACTTGGTGCAGAACAAACATAGGTATTTGAACAGGATGGTTCACAAGTGTAGCTGTGGTAGTGCTATGAAACCCTTAAACTGAAATCAGTAAAACTAATCAGAGGGGGGAAATGGGAGCAAAAGGAGGAAAATGGGAGCAGAAGAGTGTTCCGTAAATAATAGGTGAAGTAGAACTTTCTGGATTACTACTTTTTTTTTGTTGTTTTTAAAAACTCTGAGAAGAGGAGCAAGACTCAAGACTCAAACTTATCTTCATTTTCTTTCCACAAAGAGCATGAACCTTACTCCAGACTTCTTCTTTATTGTTTCAGATGTTGGATGAAAATAACCATCTTATTCAGTGTATAATGGACTATCAGAACAAAGGAAAGACTTCTGAATGCTCTCAGTAAGACCTTAATCCATATCTACTGTGGACTGGGTGAATTTCCATGTAGATCACCGTTCTTGTTTTGTTTAGCTCATCTTGCAGGAGAACTTGCTGTGAAGAACAGACAAGTAATGCTACAGATACTATACTTGAAATTTGTGTGAAGTTTTTTTATTTGCTGTATGAGTATCAGTGCTGTCACTGAAATATTGCAAGTTGCTGTCATGATGATGACACTCATAAAAATTGGGACTGTATAACAAAGATCTTTTTCCTCTGTATCATAATTACACTTTGGGAAAGAGCTTTCTTCTCAAACATTTAAAAATCATGTAGGAAAATGGACCTTTTTTCTTCCTAACGGCATGTTTGAAAACTGCCTGCTTTTCACTTGCCCAAGAACAAACTTAAGACAAACAAGGCTCGTCTTAGATGTTTGACTTGCCAAAGTATCCCACGTGGACTTGCTGTCTAATGAGATCTTTGAAGAGTGACCTGAGAGAACTTAGAAGGAGTGAATTGTTAAGGAATGTTATTTTCCCATTACTCTTGTCTGGCATGAGATGATCATGGCATCTGTGTAACCAAATATGGAGTCATGTGACAGACAAAGCATCATAGTATAGCTCAAGTCCCTTGGAGAACTGGTAGTCTGGGAGTAGAAAGGGGATCATAAATAGCAGGTATTTTTGGTTGAAGGGAATACTTTTGTTCTAGCACAGTTAGTGTATTAAGCTGTTTACAAGCCTGTAGTTATGTACTTGTACTCTGTTCCTGCTTTCAGGGTTATTTTTGTGACTGGTCTAGATGTTGAGACTCAGAACTGTGGTTCTCTAGCAGAAAAATCATTCCATAGCAAACTTCCAAAGCTTAAGGTCCTGATGAAACGTATGCGCTAGTCTTGGTCACGATTCGCATAACTATGATGTCTTGTATATGGGGTCATAATAGAAATAGCTCTTTTTCTCTAGTGTTTGTGTTGGAAATTACACCAAACAGACACAAACACAGACTCTGTCTTGTGGTTATTTAGTTTAGGGCAGGAAGTGAAATAGGTGAGAACAGTGTCATCCTTGCTTTTTCACAGCAAGACAAAAGTAGAGAAGATGCACAGGTTTGATGGAGACATTGGGAAAGGTTAGATAATAGCGAAGTGTGAGGGAAAAGGCTTAAGATTCCTAGTAATGGTACCTTGTAAGTCTCTTGAATCTTGATTTAGATAGGCAGCTTCCTTAACATGTGTAGAATTAAAATTAATTCTGATGTTGCTGTATTTGTGAATTGAGATCTGTTTTGCTTTTTTTATTTTGATAGATACCAGCAGATGCTGCATACGAACTTGGTTTACCTAGCCACTATAGCTGACTCCAACCAGAACATGCAGTCTCTACTACCAGCAGTAAGTACAAAATAGTGTGAAAGTAGGGAATAGATTTCATTTGGATTCCTGGAGGAAAAAAACCAAACAAAACAACCAAACAAGTGTTTGAAGTAATGACCAAACACTTTGCCTCTGATTTACTGTATAGTGAATACATGATACAGCATGTCTTCATGCTGTATTTGGAGTAATCTTGCTGCTTAAGTCTTGCTTAAAAACTGACTTGTTTAACTAGAGACTGTTACTGTGAATCAGATGAGTGGTGCACAAATTATCTGGGCTCCCTCATGGATAGATTTTTTTCCCCCCTCAGCTGAGAACTGTGGTGGTATGGCTCTTACTCAACAACTACAGTAGTACTCTTTTTCCTCTTATATTTGGTATGGGAGGATTTTTTAAAAATTATTATATTTTTACTTTGCACTGGAATGTAATCCATTCTCTTGCCTCAGTGGAGTGAGGCTGGGTAAATTTTTGTCTACTTTTCTATACTGTAGGCGAGTCTCAAATTCTTTGCGTCTCCTGTTTTGAAAAACAACCTTTTTTTAAGGTAGGTAGTGATAACGTGAAAAAATTAAGGGCTCACAGGCTTAACTTGAAACACTGCATCGCTTTACATTTCTCAGATATTACTTGCTAAGTTTTTTAATGTGAATTTTTCTGAGTCTGTATTCCTGAACTCTGTATTCTATAAAATACATCAAATTCTTCCTGTTTTCTATTGTTTATGGAACAGCAAGGAAAGAAATAGCAAACATTTTAATAGCTTGGTATCTGTTTGCTTTTTGCATTAATTCGAAAGCTTGGGGAGTTCACTGTGAGTAACAAAAGGAAGTTCTTTGTTTTTTGGTAATAAGACTTTTCTTGAATTAATATAGTCTTGATTCATTTCTGTAATATGAAGCTAAAAAGAATGTCTATAAAACAGTCATTCCTAGATACTAGTTTTCACCAACTGAAATTGAATTACTTTTTCTTTGGTCTCTGGAGAAGTGTTCTCCAATCATTGCTACTAGCAAAGCATCCTTTCAAGTTGGTACCTAGAGGACTATAGAAACAGTGCTTCATTATGTCCAACCTGTTGTGCCTGTAGAGGCTTCTCTTTTTATAAATCCATGCTTGTAGCTGAGGGGGAGGGAGAAAAACCTTTAAGAGGGCTGTGTGTGTTCCTCAACTAATACGTTTTTTGAGGTTTAATTCATATCCTGGTTCTGATGACAACTGAAAATGAATTTGACCTTATCCCAGTCCCTGGCGAACAGCCCTGTTGTTAAAGTTGAATGCGATGACATTCTCTTCTTAAAAGAAAACGAAGATAAGGTTGGGAAAGGCTTTTGCAGATCAGGACTGAAGTGCATTTCTGATCTCAAATGTAAGGAATATTCCACAGTGCTGAGAAAAATAACGTGTGTATCTGTTGGTGGACGGAGAGGAGAGGGAGTCTTTGGACAGCTGAGCAGGGGAATAGAAAGGTAGCTTCCTTATTTTTCTTTCAAACTAAAATACAAAATGAAATTTCCATCTTCAGTCTTAACCTAAATATAGGCACTCTGATCTGCCAAATAAAATCTTGGAAGATTTCTCTGAAATGTGGTAGCATAATCAGATTAAGATGATTTTTGTTGGAGTTTGTAGAACAAATATTCTTTAACTTCTTTCTGTCTTGCCAGTAAATTTTAGTTAGAAGAATTGGGAAATGGGAACTATTGCTTTTTCCAATGCAAGATTAGCTATTTCAGGTATTTTTCCTCTATTGGCTTTCTATTTAAGAACTGATGAGGCTCCAGGTGACTTGGAAGTATTATGTTTGTCTTCACTATGCTTCTCTATCCTCTCTTGAGCAGTCTTACTAAATTCAAGGGTTGTAAGTGGCAACAGTTAAATATGGAGCAAGATACTGTGTGTGTAGACATTACTATTTTTATTGCTAAAAGACATCAACTTTTTGATAACTACTATTGTGGTAACTTTCCACATAATTTAGGAGGGATTGAGTTTGGATAGCTTCTGTAGTTGGGTGGTAGCTCATCTATTCGTATATGGAAGATTTTTCCCCCAATAAACTATATTTTCCTTTTTGTTTAAATTTTATCTCGTTGCTGTTTTAATCAGCTAAGTAAACTCTAAAGAAATTCCTCAATTTAAAGCATTTCATAGAAAGTATTAGTTATGTAGTAAAGTGAGGTTCAAAAGAGAATACTACTGGTAAGATAGCATTCTCACTGCAGGAAAGAGAAGAATGATCAGGTTCACTGAAGTTTTTAATATAAGCCAAAATGACTCTAACCTGATGATAACTTCATTGTATCCTCTAACAATATTCCTTAGATTTAATATTTTATATTGTTGAGAAAAATTCTCATAGTCAGCTGCTGTGCCTCTGTCCTTGTCTTGTAGAATGTACTATCCTAATGAAATGACCGATATTCTTTCTGAAACTCTGGTATTGCCTGTAGAGAACAATAAGTGTAGTGAGCCAGCAGTGTTGTGCAGAGAAATGTCTCTGTACCAGGGACTTGGAAGTGAGGAAAAGGTGAAACAGGTGAAGGAAGCACTGCAGTATCTGTGTAAAAGGAACTAGAAAAACTTTGGAACTCCAGTGTCCTAACGAGGCTCCTGTTGTCTTTGTATGCATGCTAGAGAATTAAATTAAGACTTTTGGGGTAAGAGACCTTTCACATTAAAAGACAAAAGAAGTACGAGGTTAATCTGCAGTCAGCCAGTCTTTTCTCAGCCATGTGAACAGCAGCATGATTAAGGGCAGGGCTATTTTGGAGTGTCTTTCCAGCTGGATAAGAGCAGTGACTAAGTCTATGTGGAAGTTGATACAACTCTCTGCTGCCTCTCCTTAAGTTGTGGCAGGTATTTCTGTGTTGGATAGCAGTTAAAAGTCCCTTTACCACCACCTTACCAGATAAGATACTTTCCCAAAAAATGCTTGTACTGTGAGGAACACAACACTGTTGCTTTCTTGTGATTTTTTCATTAGTGCTGCTTTTGAGAGAGGCTACAGCAAGGTGTTGGTTTCCTTGAACAGTAGAGAGCAAAGATACAAGTAAAGTGACAGTGAAGTATTGTGTGCCTGTGTTCCTAAACGTATTACATTTCAAACTGTGGAACAGGCATTTTATCCTCTCTGACTTTTATTTTTTGGTTTTCTTGAAAGTGTTTTAGTGGCCTTAAAAAGTCATTGCAAACTACTGAATAAAAGACCCCCAGCTTTTCTACTTGGACATTTTCCCACCCTTATATATCTTCATTTTGCCAAATATTTTTAAGGAAACAACCCATGACCATCACTTTATTTGATACGTAAAGGGGAACTTTCCCTTTTATAATGGGCAGATATTGAGGTCTTCAGGAGTTATTTGATTGGGACCATGTATGTAATTTCTTTTAAACACAGAAATTGATTTTTTTCAGTGCTTTTCTTATATAATGCAACTTGCCTTCTGTCAGCATGCAGAGCACAAGATTTTGGTATTTGAAGAAATTGATGAAAATAAATGATTATGATTATTACTCACTTGTGTAATATACCAGTTTCCTTTTATGTTGGGAGTGCCAGTTTCTTACAGTAGCAAGCTGAAGTCTGTATATGAAATGACTTCCAAGAAAACTTGTGTCCAAGTTGTAGAAAAATCTGGACATCACATTAAATTACTTTTCTAAATTTCATAATACTGGAAAGATTATTAATAATTTAATAGAGAAAAAGTTGGGGGTTTTTTCTTGCTTGAGATATTTATTTAAAAATGGAAGTTTTTTGTAGGACTTATGAAATCCTTTATTGTGTGCTGTTCCCAAATTTGTCACACAGATTGGAGTTCATGCCACTTTATTTGCAAAATACTTGTATATTTTTTTTTCTAAGTTGTGGGGTTCAGCAGGCGAAATAGCAATCTTCAGTGAGGCATGGTTTAACTCAAACAGTAGAAAGTCTCGTATGGTCTTAAACATACTTTATTTTTCAAAGGGGTAATGTTCAATGTAGTTTTAATGTACTTGTGATTAGTTTGTAGAAAAAAACTGGAGTCTTAGGAACCGAACAGTGCACTCCAGTTTTTTGGTAGCCTTATTTTGAACATAGAAGTTGTCTAAAATACATGTTAATTGAATTACCTTGATACTTTTTTCTTGCAAAAAAAAAAGTCAAGGTGGCATCCAGAAAATAAAAATATGGTTCAGTTTTCATAGCTTAAAATAAAACTTTGTAATACTTGTCGCTGATGATGAGAGGAATGCTAAAAGAGATTCTTGTCTGGTTATGTACCAAATACCTGGGAAAGTCTGATATCTGTGGTAGTGTTGTGGTTTAACCCCAGCTGGCAACTAAGAGTCACGCAGCTGCTTGCTCACCCCCACGTACCTTCCCTTCATTCGCAGTGGGATGTGCACAAGAATCAGAAGAAAAGATAAAACCTATGGGTTGAGATGAGGACAGTTTAATACTTAAAATAAAATAGTATAATAATAATCACAGAATATGCCAAGTTGGAATGGGCCCACGAGGATCATTCAGTCCAACTCCTGGCCCTGCACAGGACCATCCCCAAGAGTCACACCATGTTCCAGAGAGTATTATCCAAATGCTTCTTGAACTCCATCAGGTTTGGTGCTGTGACCACTTCCCTGGGCAGCCTGTTCCAATGTCCAGCCACCCTCTGGGTGAGTAACCTTTTTCTGATATCCAACCTAAATCTCCCCTGACAAAACTTCAGGCCATTCCCTTGGGTCCTGTCACTGGTCACTACAGAACAATATTATAACTGTAATTAAACTGAAACAGCAAAAACTGAGACCAGTGCCCACCCTCAGCATGATGCTCTATGGTGTGGAATATCCCTTTGGCCAGTTCAGATCAGCTTGTCTGACCATGCTTCCTTCCAGTTTCTTGCACACCTGCTCGCTGACAGGGCATGGGAAACTAAAAAGTCCTTGACTCAGAGTAAGCACTGCTTAGCAACAACTAAAACATCAGTGTGTTATCCATGTTATTCTCCTACTGAATCCAAAACATAGCACTGTACCAACTATTAGGAAGAAAATCAACTCTATCCCACGGGAAACCAGGACAGGTAGTACAACAGAAAATCTGTTTGTGGTATGTGCTTTCCTGCTCATCACAGCTAGCGTCAATCTTTAAACCTCTGGCTTAATTCTCTGTGTATTTAATGTTAGTGTATCAGTTAAATTAGTTTTAAAGGAAATAAACAGAGTAGTATGGTGCATAATTCTGCATTAGCCTTTCAGAACACAAGTCCATACCCAATTGCAGTTCGACTATTTGTAAACTGACTTATTAGAGAACAGAGCTAAAGGAAGGTTTATTGTTTCCTCTGAAGAGGCAAAGGAAATACTAGTCAGAATTGGAGTTTGCATTTTGAAGAACAGTTGCTCTGATTAAATGTTTCTTAAACAATTTTTAAAAAAATCATAATTTCTCAAGACTTTTTAAAAGAGAAACGTTAGGTAGTGGATTTCTTGGGAAAGGGAGGAAAGATGTAGTATTTGTACCTACCATGTTATGTGAGTACACTCCAAGGAATTTTCCTGCTGCTCTTCAAATGAGGGACAAGTAGAGCCACTGCGATTGGGATGGGTAAAAGAAATTAAGTTTCACATTCCTGTCCTACTGTTAGAAACTCAACTTGGTGCAAATCCATAATTGATAAAAGCTAATTTTTTTGTGCTTGCATTCTCTGTGAAGAGCTTAATTTCTTAAATTATTCCTTCCTCCAGCTCTCAAAATTCTTAAGTTTTATTTGCTATGTTGATTTTGTGTAATGAGAAAAATCTGGGGTTTGTGAGGAAGAAGCACATGGGGTAAGTGTCTTTTGGAAATAGTCTCCAGCCCCCAGTTAGTTAGATTTTGTCAGCTATGAATGGGAAATGTGGGACATCTGGGTTCATGTTGTATTACCACAATACTCTTAAGAAGTCAGTGTTACCCATGTGTTAGTGATCTTGGAGACTCAGCATTTGAATAAAACGGTAAAAAAGGCTTTTTCTGAATTTTTACAGTATTACATGTCTACTAGAGATGAGTTTTAATTCCTTGTTGCTGTCTGTAGCCTGGGTCTTAGGTATGACTGCAGTAAACAGTGCATTATGATATTAACCAAAAGAGAAGTAGTTTTACAAATAGGGACAGAGGTTTCTATTAATTTTGAGTGGAGCATGAAAGAAAACACATTCATTGCTTATGTCTGCAATGTATCTGTTTTATATCTGTTTTGTTGAAATCCTAAAAATAAAAGTCTTTGTATCAATACACATCTTCTGTGTCTAGTAATTGTCATCCTGTTTTAGCAAAAGAGAACTGTGTATGTTGTGTTTTGAAAAGAATTTTCAGATTGTGGATCCTCAGTTGATCCACATATGCCATGGTCGCATAATAAGAATTCCTTTTACATGTTGTGTTGCGCCTCTCAGAGAGGCTTTTAAATGTTGGAAAGAAGTCTGGTGGCTGTTTTAACAAGATATCCTTTTGATAGTGGTGGTTATGCTGACATCACCAGAGCTGCATTCTCATCAGCTGATGTTTTAGTTTGTTGTATGCTGAAAAATCTGGAGCCCAGATTAATTAGGTGGAAAGGGGGATCTTTTCATTCTGGACTACTTCAGACTAACTTCAAGACTGTGTAAGTGGCCATATTGGCACAACTGAATGGGCGCTGTTGGAAATGAAGAGCTGCTGGAAGGAGCTTCTTAAGCCAGCAACTCCACTTTAGAAAAGAATATGGGAATTTAAGTTGTTAGGATGTTAGGTGAATTCAGAGACCACTAGCCACCACTTTAAATCAGAGGATTGCTCTAAGTTCTGTGAGCTACTTTGCATATATTGCTAATCAGGTGTGTCCACATGGGGAGCTAGTGCACTGTACAAAAAAACCTACTTCTGTTGCCTACTAACTTTCGTCACTGATTTAGAAATCAGTAAAAATAGCTGGCAGTTTGAAGTAGGAGTATGCTCTAAAGTGTAGTTCTTTCATACTTGAAGATATGCTTTGCCTCTCTGTGGTACAGTAGCTACACAGTAAATACCTATTTCAGCCGTAGGCAGTTTGCTGAGAGCTGTACCAGGCAGTCTGGTAACGTAGGTGCGGAGTCCTTTAGCTTGTATGGTTTTGCTGTTTTCCCTCTGCCATGCTTTGAAGATTCTGCAGGATTCTTTCTGCTTTGATTGAGTTTAGAGCCTTTCAGCTAGAAGTGAGGTGGATTTTTTCTCTTAGGTAACTAAATACAAGCAAAACTTGTAAATATTAGACCAGATGTTGAACCATCTTAAAAGCAAAAGAGGCAAGAGGCTGTGGAGCACAAAGCTCCTGCTTTTGGGGGCAGATAAGAACTACATTTTATTGGAGAAATATAGAAACGTCAGAAGTTGTCTAGTTTCTGTAACTCAATGTTCCCCAAGTTAACATCCACAGTTAATGTATTCATAGTAATTTATAATAAACCCATTTGAATTTGTACTGGATTGTTTAATTTCTGATTTAAATAATTTCTACTTCTTTGGAGAGTTACAAATTTTTTTTATGGTTATTTTTTAAGTATCAGAATAGCTATGAGGACAGCAGATATTTTAGGGTTAAATTTTCTGTTTGTTAAAATGTTGTTTAAGAATATTGGTACAGTGAAGTATTTTTATACAGTGATATATGCAATTTGAAACAATTAAAAATTCCAATTTCCTCTTTAAACAGTGTTTAAGTATTACATTATGCACTATTTTAACATTTTGCTCAAATACCAAGTCACAATTTCTCTTATTTTTGAATATACTGATGTATCAAGATGTGTAAACAGATTGTCATTCTAAATTTAGAATTCCTTACTTCTACTGTCACAACTTGTACTCCAACAGTGAGAGCACAGATTACAGTTGTTATTAACTTCACTATTTAGACATGACTGTAAATACTTTTCCCATAGAAATCCTTCCAACCCCCAAATATTACAATTGCTGAGAATTGAAACATGATCTTTATTTTTTTCATTTAAGACACTTCAGTCCTACAATACCCTCTACCTTGTAGAAGAAGAATTGTAACCAAATTAAATAAATCTCTGCTCTTTCAATTCTCAAAAATGTATTCTTTTATGATGTTACTTCCCAGTCTGACACCTCAGTAAGTACTCTGCAGGTGCCATCACCACCTATCAACAGAGTACCACTCTCTGAGACTGGGACAGGTCTTGTGATATTAGCAATGTGATATGAGCAGGGCAGAGTGCCTCCTGGGATGGAGCATTTCACTTTGCAGAAAATGGTATTTGAGAATTGAAAACAACGATGATTGATTAAATCCCAAGTTAATGCTTTTCTTGGAAAGATCAGAAGGCTTTTATGTTTTTATTCTATGTAGCTTTTAATTGTTAATCTGAGAGAATGTCAAGAAAATTCTATTTTTGATAATGTAGTTTAAATATCTATTGCTAGTTTTATGATAAGTTGTATTGTGTTTTAATATGCTTAACAGTATTTCCTGGGTTTACATTTTATTGATTACTGAGTTGGTATTCCACTTCAGTTTTTATACCAATAGAAGTTCCATTAAAAAATCTTTGAAAATTCCACGTGTACAATTCCACCATAGCAAATTTTATTGTTAGTGTCTTGCATTTAAATGCAATCATTATTTAAAAGAAAATCCTCTTAAAAAATGCAGCGGAGCTGTTGTTTTAAGTCCATATTTCCAGATAACTTGTATTTGCTGATAATTGTCAGTTAAAATCTAATGGTTTTTTCTTATCTCTTTTTTTGGTTGCAGCTGTTGGGTCAGTTTCAGTCTTTTTCCAGTTCAGATTTCCAGAATTGGGCTAAATTGTTTTTCATGCTCTGATAAGTTTTAAATGCTCATAGCAGCTATAAATGTAATCTGTGTGTTCGGGGAAATGAGCCAAAAATTAGTGTTTAGCAAGTGAAGCTATGTCTAACATCTAATTCTTTCATTTACCTTTTACTGATAGCAAAATATTTAACATTTTCTACTTCATAATTGGAATAAAATCATCAGTGATTTTAATTTTCATTCCTTTTTGTCATGCATCCAGCAGGAGGGAAGTAGCCTTAAGTTAACCTTAATACATTTGTATGTAATTTCACCCTTCATAACTAGACTTAATGGGTAGGTTTCATATTGGGTAGCTTTCCTTTCACAATGGGTGGGTTGTTCTTTTGAGTACTGTGTGATCATTTTGTATGTTAAAAAGTCTATTTATCATGTGTAGTGCCCATTACTGGGGATAGTCAATTTCCTTAACTTCTGTAAAGAACAAAAAACTGGTTTCATAACCCAGGCTATGTGGTTGCATTTTTTGTTTGATTATTGCTGTGTTATTTTTAAATTAAATCTGATTTAAAGAAGTTTATCACCTGTAGAAGCCTGGATCAACTCCAATAGAAATAGGGAAGTTGCCATTTTAAAACAATTTTTTCTTGTTTTCTTCTGTCTGAGTCCAGTAGAAAAGTACTCTGGAGGAATTTCACTGGGGAATAATTATATCTGCAGGAGCTATTTCATTTTAATTACTGTAAGGTAGTGATTGGTTTATAATCTGACATGAAGGTTTGTAATACACTTTTAAAATATCCTGTATAATATCCTATATAACTGTTTCTATTGCATATATATGTGTAATTACCGCTGAATCTTATTTAAACTTTTTTCTAGTGTCTTGTGTTGATGAGTTGCTCAGGTTTATGTAATTTGTAGTGCCTTTTATGTTTAACGTTATTCCTCAATTTACTGACTATTCTCTTGAGGTTTTCTTTGTTGATAAACCATAAATTAGAGGAACTACTTTTTGTATGTATCATATATTAAATTGTATTTCTGTCATATCCTCTTATGTTAAATGCCTTTCTCTGTTAAGGAAAAAAACAACCAATAAACTTGTCCTTTTTGACTTTTTTCAGGTTATAACATTCAAAGTTTTTAGTTTTTAATTGTTGGTTGCCTATCTTCAGAATCCTTCCGTTTTTACAGTATCTTTTTGTGATTGCTTTCCCCAAACTGAATATGTATCATGACCACAAATGCCTTGGCATTTTTTCTTTCATATCATACATCACTTTTGATATATTAAGTACTGACAAGAATCAGAAAGTGAATAGTTTCTATGGGTTTTGGGGGTTTCTGTTTGTTTTATTGGGTTTTTTTTGTTTTTTTTTTTCCTCCACCAAAGTCTCTTGGCTGTAGTCAATTTTTTTTTTCTGGGTTAATGGCAGTAGGAGTTTCCTCTTTCTGAAGAAACAGTGGTTCACAGTTCAGTATATTTGCCATATATTTATCTATTTATCTATCTGTTGAATTTCATTTGGCACCTTCTGCTAATTCTTTCTTCTGTGGTTTTTAGTGATGGTGCAATATCTTTAGATGATGACATTTACTAACAAATATTTTCAGGAGACCTCTATATGATCCTTTATTTTTTAACTTCTTTGTGCAGTTTCTGACCAGTGCAAGTGTGTACCCTTGGGCAACATATTTCTCCAAAAGACTTCGTCAAAAAACTTACATTAAGAAGGTTTTATTAAATATGCAACTAGGTGTTTAATTTGTATTTATATTTTTAAAAATTTTTAGTAGATTAGAAAGATTTGACTTTACTACATTAACACTTTACTAGCTCACCTTTATTTTTATCATCTTTGGAATTCTATTTTCATAATTTTGCCTATAGCTCAGGGAACAAGGCTCACATAATTCCTAGAATTGGTCATACTACTTTTTTGTAGATGTACAGTGTTTGTCTACCTTCTAGTCATTTTATGGGGTTGTTTATTTTAATGGAAGATTGCATTTTTTTTAGCAATTTGTTCCTTTTTCTTGCATTATTTTCAAGAATCTGAAGTGGGTTCACACAGGTCTTTGGTCTGTTTCTATATCCAGAAGCTCCTTTTGCTGAATGATTTTCTGGTAGTACCTTTTTGAGTGTTTTTAATTACTCCCTCAGTTCTCTTAATTCCCTGTGGTTTGTGAAGTCTCTTGCAGGTTTTTGTATCTAGTGGGATTTTTAAAGTCCTTAATACCTTTTCTTCCAACCGTCCTTGCATATTTGCACTCTCTAATGCTGGGGTTTTTTATAACTGTAGTGTTTGTCTTAGAGGAGAGTTGTCTTGGAAACTTCCATCCTAAATTTTAGAGTTGTGATGTAGTTTTGTCTCAAATAACCTTTGGAGTTTTTTTTCATCCCTCTTTCCATGCATAAGGGCATGCCTGTGTTTGTGCAGTATCACCTGCAGGATAGCTAAAACCTAGGTAGCAGCTAATCTTTTTTAGTACCTTATAGTATTTTTCATTATCAGCATGTTGTATGAACATGGGATTTACAAATGTTTTATGCTTGGAATCTAAGAAATCTTTTTTAATTCTGAAAACATTTTAGCTTGGATGATTTCTGACTTTGCTCAGTTTGCTGACATGGGACTGCTGTTAGGCTCTGAGCTCTGGCTGCTCATGTGGAGGCACCAAGTGTGTTGGTTTTGCTGGTATTCCTAAACATAGTTTCTAGGTAAAACTTAAAAATAGTCTGTTTGTTTTCTTTTTTGTTTGTTTCTCTGTATATCAGTTTTACATATCTTCTGTTAGATAGAAAATTAGGATGATAGGGAGTTTTGAAAGTGAAGGGAAGGAAGATTTGACTGAGGTGAAGCAGCCTTGCTTTTGTTGCTCACTAGCGAAGGAAGAACAAGCAAAATGGAGCAGCATTTCAGGCATGGTATTCAGAGAGTAGAGCTGCCTTTCACTCCTGCCTTCTCTACCTTCTGCCACTTCTATAGGATGAGGAAGGAACTTGCTTATAAAATGTCATTTTCCTTCTTGTGGAGGAATGAAAGGAATTTAGTAAGAGAAGTTGCCCACTTGCTTGCATTTTTCTTCATCTCATTCCTTCTTCCTGATGAAGAAAAAGCTTTTACTGTTTTCTTAAGGAATTCTTAAAAGTGTTGCAGGGAAAATGATACCCACTTGAGATATGTGAAGAAACACTGAGACAATAAATCAGTACTGTTCACTCCCCTCCCCTGGCGAGCAAATACATGTATGTGTGTGCTACCTTGATGTTACTGTCTCCAAGGCCAAGGAGGGGTCCTGCTGCACACTCACTGGGAAAGTCTTACTCTCTACCACCGTATCCTGCTCTCTCTTTATGAAGCTCCTGACTTGTAGGTGTAAGAGGGGACTGGGCTAGAGTGGAACTTAGGGTTCATACCCTTGGCTCTTTCTGAAGAAGAGAAATGTTGACAAATGCAGGTATGGTTGTCTCATGGGAAGGGTTTTTCACAGATAGTTATGGCCTGTAGAAAGAATGCTCAAAAGCCAGAGAGCCAGGCATTCACTCTCACAGAGATGATTTTTATTCCCCTGAAAGTGTTTGGCTAAGGTATGTGAGGGAGATCATAGAGTCTCGCAGGTGTTTTTTAGCAGGAAAACGAAGCTGACTACTTGCAGTTTCTGTGTCTCCTTACATTGCTGTGAGTAGAACCTACCAGTAAATTCCCCCTTGTATTTATTGTTTTTCTTGCTCTCCCTCTTTGAACTCTCAAGGTTATTCAGTTATTTTCCTCACAATTTCATTAGGAAATTTGCCAAAAACATCCTTTCTAGGCAGCTGTCTCTGGACCTTTGGAGGCCAGCACTAATGTGCTTCCAGTCTGTGGGGGGTGTTTGGCACAGAATTATGAACTAGGCCTTCAGCGCTTCAGAGGAGAGCGTGGAAGAGATTGCTAGTGTTTTACCACACCCAGGTGCAAATTTTTTGCTGGTCTATGAGCATTCAGAGGCTTTCATCTCATGTTGTACTTGTTTTGCCCTGGTGCAAGGTCTGTTAACAGCAACAAATTGTTGATGTGAGAGAATTGCAGTGAAGACTTATTTCTCTGTTGAAGGAAAGCTTTTGTGTGTGTTGAAGGGAGTGACTCTAGCAGTCTTAAACTGGTTAGATGTAATTTTTTAATGAGGCATTGATTTGTATTTTTTTTAAAGCAGTGCTTGAAGGTGCTGTGGTGTTGTCTGCATGTAATACTTCATGTAGAATTGACTGAAATGTTAAACATTTTGCCAAAATTAATACTGGGAAGAGTTAAACGTATCAGAAAGAGCAAGAAATGTGTTTCAGTGCTTTCTTTCATACCCCGCTGAACAATATAGACAACTGCTGTACCATATGTACATATAATATATTTGTCAGACTAACTGCTTCTTATGTTTGACTAAACTGTCTCCTTTCAGCCACCCACACAGAATATGCCTATGGGTCCGGGAGGGATGAGTCAGAGCGGCCCTCCCCCACCTCCGCGCTCGCACAACATGTCTTCAGATGGTATGGTAGGTGGGGGCCCTCCTGCACCACACATGCAGAACCAGATGAACGGCCAGATGCCTGGTAAGTTTTTCTCCTCTAAGACATTAACACCAGCGTTGCCTGGCAACTGAAACGACATGGGGGCTCAAGGGATACTAGATTGTTGATGACAAAACTGCTTTGAATGCCCCCGAGTACAAGCTCTCTTAGAGTTTGTTAGCTACAGAGCTACGTGACCTGTATTCAGTGTTTATCAGGCTGCCCTTGGGCTTTGATGTAGCTGACACACAGCATTCCTCTGATGAACAGAACTGGCTAAATTTAGTCTGTTTGAAACGGTGCAGTACAGCTGGCTTTAGAAGGCTTATTGGGGAAAGGTATTGGCCTGTGGCTGAGTGAACACAAATCCTTCCATAAAAAAGATAATATGAAATCATTGTAGCTAAATAATTAGATAATAACAAAAGAGATACATCTGAAAGTGGATGTTTCTAATTTGGGTAATGTTTTTGTTTTGTTTTTAAAAAGATTGCTTTTATACAGAAAATCATCCAGCTTTCACTAATCCTCTGTGTTCTTTATTATTGAAGATGTGTTGAATTGTAAAGGATTTGTAAAGGAATGGCCTCCAGATTATTGTTCTAGGTGTAAATTTTAAGTCAGTTTCTGTGCCATCCTGTTTTGTAATAAAAAGAAAAGTGCTTTGGAAGACAGAAACAAAGCAATGAAAGAAGATGATAAAAATCCACATTGTACCTACCAGAATTGGCTTTGGGGTAACTGTTCCCTTTAGCAGTCAAATCAGAATGGAGTAGGCTGTGGAAGAGCTTGCTGCTTTATATTGAGGCTGTATTCCAGAATTTCCACTCGCAAAGTCGTACTACCTATTTCATATGAAATGGCTTTCAGCTTAAAATTACATTCCCAGGATTGCTTTTGTTCAGGACCCCTTTATTTTTTATTTACTTCTTGTTGTATGGAGAAACTTTTCGTACAAAAACTCTTCAAGGTGTTGATGCTTCCAAAAAGGAAACTACTGTCAAAAGATCTTTGAAAATTTGCAGATTTCACAGAATATTCTGAGTTGGAAGGGACCCACAAGGATCATCGAGTCCACCTCTTAAGTGAATGGCCTGTACAGAGATCAAACCCACAACCTTGAATGTTAGCAGTACTGTGTTCTAACCTACTGAGCTGATCTCATTTCTCACTGGTGACAAGGATAACCTGCATGACAGCAAACACAGTAAATAACCATGCAAGGCTTAATATAAAGTAAAAAATACAATGATTGCTGTAGTCCCTAATTTCTATGCAAATCTTGATAAAGTGGACCTGATAGTGGCAGCTTTTCTGAAAGAGTAGCTGAATAGCTTCCACGGGCTGTGTGTAAGAAGCGGAATAAAAGATCTAGAGAAGTAGTTTCATCATACATGTTGGTCATGGTCTGCATTTAGAAGTGTAAAGAGCAATATATGCTGCTCCCTAAGTAGGGCAGAGATATTCTGATTGTGGAGTCCTTTATCCATCTAAAATCCATCAGTTCCTATGGAGAATAGCATTGCATCTCAAAAATCAGTCTCTTTGACCCTCAGGTGTAATCATATTATTGTTATTATAGTGATCTTTTCCAAGGAGAAGGATTACTAAGTCACAATGTGAGCATAATGACTTCACCGCAGAGCCACGGGGGAAAAAAGTCACTCCTTAAACATACATATATTGTAATTAGATAGAATAAGAAAAGAGCTTTTATAAAAATATGTGAAAGGTAAATAGGTTTGTTTTGGTATTCACATACAGAGATGCTTAAGTACAGTTTCCAACTAAGCTCTAATTTAGCCTTTCTTCCAACATATTCCCTTTTTTTAATGTCTGTTCTTTCCGTCTGAGTTTGAAGTTGTCTCTGAGGATGTGAAGATAAACAGCTTAGGATGAGGGAATTCTAATATTGGAAAGGCATGCTGAAATAATTTCATAGGTAGATGTTAGATAAAGGGAAGCAGAATCATCTTCTTAAGTATACAGCTGAACTACACATATTTTTTTAAGTGTTTGTTAGTTTACCTGCATGCGAACCTTTGTATTTCTAATAATTTCTGCAGTGTATGGATTTGCTTTCTTATATTAGGGCATTTACTCTGAAGTTACATAGATATTTTGTAATAGAAACCAGACACAAAACCTTCAGTATCTGAGGAGATGATCTGTCTAACAGTAATAAAATCACTAATATGTAAACTGACAGAATCCAGAGTTGACAACAACGGGTTGACCAGCCTGGAAGAAATAAAATGGAGGCTCTTAAAAAAAGCCAGTTACCTGAGCAGGGGCTTCGACAGACCTGAGTGTGGGCAGAAGGTTTGAGGAGAGATTTAAAAGAACTGAATAAATTACTGTCTGAAGAGTTACTTTGAGAGTTTGTGTGATGCAAAGTAAGGGTGGTCTGGATTTGGAAGGAGATGATGAACGGAGCTGTGCTGGTAGCAAGTTATCTTCCTGATTCTTGAGCTTGTTTTACCATGTAAAAAGATGAATGTTAAGACCAGCTGTAGGGTTTTCTGACCTTTGTCCTGGCACTGGTAGGTGACCCTCCTGAATTACAGGTGTTTATGTGTTACCAACAAGTTCTCTCAAAGTCTTTTTTCCTTCCTGCCAATGTAGGCTTAAATGCACTTAGTCTGGCTTACGGCTTTTCGAAGCTAAGGTGCTGTGCATAAGCAGTTAAGAGGAAAAAGGACTTCTCTTTATAGTGAACATAGATACTTACTCTGCTAACTTTATTATAACACAGAATCTAATTAGTGTAGCATATAAAGCAGTTACTTTAAAGTGCAGATACTAATTTCATGTCTCATTAGTATATATTTCATTCATATTCTCTTCCTATATAATTTATTCATATAAAAATGAAAATCAATTTTTTTTTTCCTTATGTGCTGGAGAACCCCATGAGTTATTTTGGCAAACTATGAAAAGAATAATTTGTAAGGTGTGTTTTTATTATTTTTTATTTGCAAGGCTTTCTGATACTATGGTCTTAGCTTTTCCTCTGTCCTTGTCTTCTAGCTTCTCACTAACAAACCCCCTGGTTTTGAGCACAGAAAATACATGTGCCTGACATTTCACATGACAGCTTTTTCTTAGGAGTGCCTTGTCCTGTTTTGGTGCTACCCAAGACGGAGAGTGGAAACAAGCCTTTTGGAGAAGGTGTTTTATTTTTTCGTCTTCTCTCCTGGGATGATTTTTGCCTTCCTCATTTTGCTTCTTGCATTACCAGTTTCTAAAAACTTACTCCTGTAACTGTGTGCTTAGCTAGCTCTCTGAAATCTGTTATTGACAATTTTTTCCTTTAATCAGAAAGAGACAAAACCACTCCCAGGCCCTGACTAACTCTGTGTATTCCTTCCTTTTCTTAAGCAAGAAATTAAGAAAACAGTCTTCTAGCAGCTCTGCTATTGTTGCTTGCTGCTAGAGGAGGGAGCTTTTCTTTGCCATAGCTTTACTTCAGAACACATTCATGATTGAGTTCATGATTAGAGACCATCTCACTTTTTCATAATTAAACTGTCTTCATGTTCTCACTATTACGGAGTTAAGCAGTAACTTAGAAGTTACTGAAGAGGGGACAGTATAGGCATCTGTAGTTGTGGGCATAATCCTACTCACTGAGTTAGTTTTTCTATATTTGTGATGGATCTACCTTTGTACATTTCAGCCATCTTTGCTCACTTTGTTTTGCAGGAACAGTGAGCAGCATGTATGATACCTTTTTCAGCTTTTTCACTTTTCTTGACAAAATAAGTTTATGTGTTCATTTCAGTAAGATGTCTTGAAAAGGGCAAGAGGATAAACATATTTTTAAACTTATTCTCTGTTTCTTCACATTGGCTTTAGTAGCTATGTTCATTAATCATTGTTATCTTTTTCCTCTGCACCTTTTTGTTTGCAGGTCAGTTTGTATTGTCTCTGTGACCTTGTATACAGCTCTCTATGTCCTTATTTCTGCCTTCATTCTACCCTAGATTAGTGCAGTTATTTCTTTAGCCAAGACAGGACCTGGGAAGCTGTTTACATCTGAAGGCAGAGGTATGTGGGGTTTGCTTGGGGTTTTTTTTGGTTTGGTTTGGGTTTTTTTTTTAAATTATTTCCACTGGGAAATACGTAAACAAATCACTGCCTTCCTACAACTCTGCTGGCATAGTTTCTCTTAGATTCCTCTTCTTGAGTTTTGTAGCTTAACAGAAAACCTGTGGCATGTTTAGCAATAGTAGCATCTTCTTGGTGAAATCTGTACATACCAACATTTGCCTTGTTTACAGTTGACTTAGTCTGTCACATACTCAGGCTGTACATATCTTCATAAGCTCTTTGTGTGGTGCTTGTCATAGACATTATCCTTGCATTTCATTTACTTTTTTCACTTGTTACAGTTACATTTAGTCACACCTCTTACTAATTTCTTACTAATTTTAGTCCTAGTAGCTATTCACCTATCCCAACAAATGCGATGAGTAAACTGATCAGATGGTATTGTAATGTTTGTACTTGTTAAAATACCCATTGAGAGTAGATTTAGTTCAGAGAAAAATCCAAATCCAACCTGTGTTGGCAGGAAGAGAGGAAATAAAAGGTGTAAAGATGTTGTTGGCCTCATGGGTTCATGAACAGGTTGCTTTTCCTTTGCATCTTCACAAGTTAAGCTGATAATTTGGTATCTGTCGTTCCAGTAACCATCTCCCGCTACTGATTTGTAAATATTGTTGCAGAATATTGGCTATAGACTATATATTCAAAAACATTAAATATGCCTTCAGCCATTTTTATTGTGCACATGGATGGTCACATGTGAGCTGAATCACTACAATGCCAGTTCCATTACAAATCAAAAGTGTTGATGATTTTCTATTGTGTTGAAATTTTTCACCTTAATTAGAAGTAGGAAAAGTACAGTACATTGTCTTTAACATTTTTGCTTTGTTCTTTTCTTCACACCTTTCTCTGAATTCCAAGGTTGTTCTACTTATGTGCAGGAAAGGTGATGACAGTGTTTGCCAACAAAGATCACTTAATGCTTTCCATTTATGTGTCATTCTTTTTAAAAAGTCATGATTGAAGCATCCAAGAAAAAAAGTCTTTATGTCTTACTGCTGTGATTTATTCTCTGAAGATAAACTCAGGAGTTTTCTTCTTGGAATAAACAACTTTTTGTTAATTTTTATCTACAGGGACACTAAAACAGGTGTGTAGAAGAACGAGTTTGACTTACAGGCTTTCCATAAAAGCCTTTGCTGTTATATCAGTGACTTCATGGAATGTTTGTCCACCTTCTCTCTCTTTTCTGGGTGGCTGTATAGTCATTTAGGTGAAAGTCACAGCCTAAAGTAACATTCAGTGGTGGACTTGACAGTGTAGTTTGTGGTTGGATTTGGCAATCTTAGTGGTCTTTTCCAACCAAAATGTTTCTGTGATTCTCTGTAGTTGTACCCTGTCAATGTTAATACTGCCTGAGTTTCAAAATAATAGTAATTAACTGTTACTTTCAGAAAAGTGTCTAGGATAGGTGTTTGAATACACAGAAATGTTACAGTTATGGTAAGAGAACTGTGTTGGAAATACCAAGCTGGCTGTTACATTGGTCATGTGCAATTCAGGTTGAAAATCTGGGGGCGTTGTGTGAGTACTACACAGAGTAGTTTTTTGTGTAATATGGTTAGAAGATGAGCAATATGATAATTTACACCTTTCAGCTGCTCAACAAAAGAAAATGCATTACATAGGAGAGCTGAACTTGATTGTTAACTTTTTTAAAGTGGAGAAATCATGCAAACTGTTTTTATTTCTTTTAATGCAATTGTATTTAATGACTTTTATTTAGTTTTGTGAATCACTATGACTGTATTTGCTTGCTTAATGATGCTTAATGTAGAACCTTTTTCCCTGTTTTTCTTTCTGAAGGACCTAACCATATGCCTATGCAAGGACCTGGACCTAACCAACTCAATATGACAAACAGTTCCATGAACATGCCTTCAAGTAGCCATGGGTCAATGGGTGGCTATAATCACTCAGTGCCATCATCACAGAGTATGCCAGTGCAGAATCAGATGACTATGAGCCAGGGACAGCCGATGGGCAACTATGGTCCCAGACCAAACATGAATATGCAACCAAACCAAGGTAAGTGAGGTGCTTGTTAACTTCTTTAAAAAACAAACCATCTCAGGTACAGATGTTTTTAAAGGTCTAATCTTGAAAGTTTCCTCCTCTAAATGCATTTATATCTATATTTGGAGGATTCTCTTTTCTCCCATATATCTGTGACATTTTATTTATTTGCAGACCTTGAAGTGTTTTCAGGTATTGTGTGAGAATCTAGGAATGGATATGCTTTCATCATTTATAAGTTTCAACTACTGTTCATCTCTTTCAGACTTTACACTTCTAGCTAAGTGTTCTTACCATTCAAGTTGATAAAATGCGTCTGTACTTTTAAGTCTCTTGGGTAAATTGAAAAATTAAAGTCAGGTAACCCTCAGATTTTTATACCTAATTAATCTTTGTTTTCTGCTTCATGCTGTTTTAGCATGGAATGTCTGTTAATCTTAGAGAAGAAAAATTCAGTTCCAGGAACAAATCTGGTACTGCCTACTGTTCTCATGAGATGTCCTTGTCTGTATAGTAAAAATCAAAACCAATTTTGTATCTTAAGATATTTCCATTGAATAAACTGATGATGCATTGATGTCCTTATTGAAGTGCAAGGACATTGCAGAATTAAAATATTGCATTGGAGTCACAGCACAGCAAATTATTAATTTGTATATGTACTGCATATTTTTATAAATGTGCTTTACAAGTCAGCAAGCAGTATTTTCAGCATATCTGTTAGGTTTGTTATTACTCTGGATCTGGACATGTCAACACCTGCTAGAAGACGTATGGCAGAATTTTTTTTTTAAAAATGCTTCTGCCATGTTTGCAGCAAGTATGGGGTTTTTTTCCCAGTATGTATGAACTCTTACAGATGTATTAACTGAAAGATATGACTTGAGTCCAGGTTTTAATCTCTTTTCTGATGCTGTAGAAGAGTGTGGGTTTTTTTCTAAGGCTCTCTCCCTGGTCATTGTAGAAAAAATAATCCTTCAGCGGCATAGGTGGCTCTTAATGGAGCGAAGACCAAAGCTCCACTTTCTTATATGTAGATACCATCTGTTCCTAAGGTGTACAAACAGATCAGGTCATACTGGTCAGTTTGATCATTAGATCACAGGAAGGTTCAAAACAGATAAAAGACTTAACGAGAGACCAAAACTAAGTCATGATGAAGAAGCTGTTTCTGCACTTTTCTAACCAGTAGAGAAAGTACGAAGTCTGAGTCCATCATCCACATTGTTAATAGCATTTTTCTTAAAATATAACAGCAGAGGAAACAAAAGATGGGCACATAGCAGAGGAAATCATCATAAGTGGGAATATTTTTGACTGTCTCTCTGAGCTGACAAGTTATCTATGTATTCTGGGCAATACACAAAGGAGTAATTTTGTAAACGTAAGATGCTTTGGAAAAGTCCTGTGCCTGCTCAGTTGAAATTTCTTAGTTGCAGAGTTAGCAATAATTATGTAGCAGTATGTGTGAGAGAGCCATCTACTAAGTAACTCTATAGCAAATGATTATGCATGAGTGGCTTAAAATTTAGGACTAGTGATTATTCTGTCTCAGAGTAGTGTTCTTTACTCTTCCTCCTAATATTCCTCTGCTGTATTTTCAGTACTCTGTCACACTTGAGAACTGCTAATTAGATTAGCAGAAAGGTACTTAAAAGGTTTCTGTTCTGAAAAAAATAACTGAATTATAGGTTCAAGAAAAAGAGCAAAATATCTAGTTAAAACAGTGGTACTGTTGCCCACACTTGGGGCCATAGTAAGCTTTCACATTTTGTACCTCTGATTCTGCCAGATTTTGACCCTTTAGGCTGAGACTTCTTCCATTCCAAATGTCTGCTACAAGACTGATTCTCTTTTTTGCACAGGTTTCACAGAAGTAGAGAGCGTTTTCTGATGGTGTCATGAAAAATTATATTCTTCAAATTGTTTCAATACCTCCCTAAATCATTAGTAAATAGAGCCCTTCATGTATAAATGTAGGAGTGCAGGTGCCACTTCCTTTAGAGCAAGGCTTTGAAATTTGTCTGTTATGCAGACAAGGATTAAATGAAAATACTGTTCCAGATACCAGCAGGAGGAAGTACAAGTCCAAGGATGTGCATGTTATGTGTTCGTAGCTAAGGTTTTTGACCGAAGATCATTCCCAGTCAGGTCTGCTTAGTAAATGTCCTCCATTTTCTAATCTTAGTTTTCACATGTGTATTGAAATTTGTTGACAAATTAGGGGAAGTATTTTCGTGTCTTCACTGTCTTGTGACTCCAGGACAGCAGAGCAGAGAATGACAGAGAAATCTGTGAGACCATGAGAGATTTAAATAGGTAGCCAAGCTCTGGTCAGGCTGGGCAAAGGTCTCAGCCAAGCATTGACATGGCAGGCTTTTCATCAAAGTGAAGAAACAAAAATGAGCTTCTAGGAAATGCACTTGGAGCAGTTTAACAAAAATGGAACAAGCAGATTGTGACTTAAAGATTTCTTAACTGGTAGCATGTACTATGATTTAGAAACAGATATGAACCAAAATTTCTGAACCTCAGTATTGTTGTCAGGAGACATCTGTGAACCCCAAATCATACTTTGTTTCTTTTTCTTAAAGGGATGATCCATACTGAAAATGAGAGATCCTACTACATTGGTCAGTTAATAACAGTAGTAGCTAAATATAATGCTAAATATTCCTCAAGATGAGGTCTTAGCATCTCAAATTGGCTGTTAAAAATTAGTAGATGTTTTTGACCTTAATATTTTCCTACGTGAGTTCCTCATCTGTAGAGGAATGAATCTGATGGTAAGATTATTATACTGTCTGATTTCACAGGAGTGTTGTGAAAGTATATTCATTATGAAGATTTGGACATTTTACTTATGGGTGCCATAAGAAAAACTGTGAGTAAGTTAATAATTCTGTCTTCAGTGTTTGACTAGGCATGGCATCTCACATGAACAATTAGGAGGAAACAAAATATTGAAATAGTTTTTCCATGAGTAATATCTGCTGTGTACTGAATGAAGCTGGTACTTTTAGGGGTAAGAAAAAAGCGTGTATTATTATATAATAGATAAAGACACCATAGTGCACAGAAGGATTTGATCGAACACCTGGGTGGTTTTAGCATAACTTTTTATGTGTGTTTGCTAGCAAAACATCTTGCTGTATATACACCTTGTGAGGCAGATGGTGTTAGTAAGAAAAAAATGAAAAAGTGCTAATTAAGAAACAAATTGCATAGTAACAGAACTGATTGTTGGATTTACTTTCTGTCTCCACTTTGTAGTCATTATTGATTTGCCCTAGTTTATCAAATGCCAGCCAGAGGAATACCTTAAATGAGAAGCAGAGTTTTCATGGTGCTGATTTTATATAGTCAGTCAACTCAAAAGAGCAACTCTGAGTAATTTTGGACTTAGGAAGCAGAATCTTGTAAGTGGAAGATTCTGTAGATGACTCTTGATTAAAAAGCTCAGATTAAAGTTTCTCAGATCCTTTTGCTAGGATTGTTCCCTTCCCAGAAGTGCTTGAAGCAAAGTTGCCAAACTCCTAGTCTGTATTTAATGAGCATTATATGTTGCTTGGGGTAAGGGAGGGAAACTAGGTTACTTTTAACAGGTAAACACTATAAGAGAAAATTAGTTGACTCAATCATTTCCAGACCAGTTGTCAAATCTGGTGCTGAGATTTTTTTCAATGACAGTTTCATTTATATAAACTTTAAAAGAAATTACTTTAAAATTTCAGAACTCTTTTACTTAGAAGCAAATATAAGGATATCATGGAGACAGCAGAGATGAGGCAGATGCAGATTCCTGTTCTTTTGTTGTCCACATGAAAAAAAGGAGCATAAAGATAGGAACATCCAATGTTAGCTGAAATATAAATGTATTCAGGGTATAACAGACCAGGATAAAGTGATTTCTGAGGTTGAGTACCTTTTCTGAATGTCTTGCCATCTGTTCATTCCCATGTAAGTAGAGACTGTTAGTTTCAATACCTTGACTGTTTACTGTAGTCAAGATGTCATGGAGAAAGCAGGGCAGTCTCAATTTTTTCTGACATCTTAACATATTAAAGGGAAGTAAAATTGCTACCACATTCTGAAATGCCATCATGATATAGCTGGATTTGTAGGATATCTAGCTGTAGAAGACACTGTAGTTTTGTCATGAGAAAACAAGATATAAACAGCTGCCACAGAGCTTATTCTTTCTCTAATGTAAAACATGAAAGACATTAGTAACTAAGGAATTTTTGTATGACATTTTCTGTACCGTTTTTTTAAATGATACCCAAATTGCAGTTCAGTTTGAGATGAGAACTTTGTGGAGTAAGCAAGTGTGAAGTGTCTGCTGTCTTCAATTTGTGGCCTAGGTCATGCTTTAGGAGTAGCAAAAAGTTTTGCATCCTTGAAGTCTTATGAGGGGCAGTTCAAACACTATCCTGTTAAAACACCTTTAATATTTTGGTTCATTTGACCAAGTACATCTGAATTGTAACATTTGTCAAGTTAAATTTACCCTATAGTTTCTCAGCTAGCTCTGGCAAGAGTTACAACCCTCACATATGTTTAAAAACAAATATTTTTTTTGTAAACATGTAGAGAAAGAGCAAAAAGGTTTTGCTGAGGGCTGATACAGTGGTATATATTTTGTTATTTTTGGAACAGGGGACACAATGACAAGATTTACTATGGTAAGTCTGGCATGGTGGACTTTACAGATACTCTAGGTGTGGATATCTATTTGCTTTATCTGTTCAAGTACACATTGTGAAATGCCTAAAGAATAGACCTCTGAGCAACAAGACCAACATAATTTTGAAGTCTGAAGAAGTAATAGTTTGTACTGCCGCTTTTTGGTCATACCCACTTGTTCTCATAGCTCTTTAGTCAGAGCAGCAGAGTCGCCAAGTCATCTGTGAGTGTGGTTCCTCACTTCTCTGCTTCTTCGGAAGTGTCAAACATGTCAGCAGTTATTTTGTCCTCTCACAGCCAGTTAACACCAGCCATTTACCACCAGTACCTGAGTTTCAGTATAAGAGACAATGCTGAAGCATTTTTAAACCACTAAACTTTTCTGCAGCTCTTTAATCCTCAGTGCATTTCTGATCTCAGATTTGTTAGCTTTATCTGGGACCTACTTTTAGGTTGCATTTCTTTTTCTTTCTATTTATCTTACACGCATGAAGACTAGGTTGTCACTTTTCTTAAGTTCTTTCTTGTCAGGATGCTGCCACTGGGTCACTGCACTTAAAAGATCAGATTGTAGCCCATTTTTGTTTAAATTCACATACCTTTTCTTATACATGAAGCCTCCTTATGAGATATTGGCTGGAGCATGATGAGGGGTTTCTTTTCCTCAACTGCTCATTTGAAAGTTGTCTACTAAACAAAAACGTGGTGTATTCTTGATAACGTAGACTAGTTAAATTGAACAGTGAGCAGTTCGGTTCTCATCCTGTTGTCTGGCTTCCTTTATATATTCACTTACTGCATAAGACTGATTTGCATCTACATCATGCAATTTTCAGATGCCTTTTTAATGACTATCAAAATTGCCTGTGCTCCTCACAGGACCTGCAGTATTATTATTAAGCATCTTAAGACTTTTACTCTAGGAATACTTCCAGTGTACTAACATGTGAAGACCGCCTTCTGAACATACAGAAACATTTACAGGGCTTCTGTACTACCAAAGTTTAAATAATTTAATGTAAATCAAATAAATAGTCTACTTGTGTACTTGAGTATTTTACAGAAATAATCCTCCACAATATTTTCTTGGACTCATTTTTAAGTCTGTACAAATTAGATACTTTTTCCTCTCTGGAATAAATAGTTCTAGAAATTTTTTAAAAAAAAAAGTTTCTATGGAGAGTTTTTGAAAGCAGCGAGCATTCTCTTGCAGCAGACAGTTTTGTTAACTTTGTATGTAAAGTCTTCTCTCCAAGTGTGGAAGAGATCATAACTTCCACCAAATGTAGCTTGTTGTGGCATGATTGGACATTCAAGAGCTGCGTTTTAAGGGGGTTGCAGAAACAATTGCTACAAATGTTAGAAATAGTATTACAGACTCATAGAATGATTGGGCTTGGAAGGGACGTGAAAGATCACGTAGTTCCAACTTGCCTGCCACGTACTTCTACAACTAGTCCAGCTTGCTCAGAACCTCATCCAACTTGGTCTTGAATGCCTCCAGGAGTGGGACATCCTCAGGGTTCTCTGGGCAACCTGTTCCAGTGCTTCATCACCCTCAATAAAGAGGTTCTTCCTAGCATCTAGCCTAAACCTACCCTCTTTCAATTTAAATCCATTACCCCTTGTCCTATCACTATTTGCCTGTATAAAAAGTCCCTCTCCCTTTTTATAAGTCCCCTTAAGGTACTGAAAGGCCACAATGAGATCTCCCTGAAACCTTCTTCTCCATGCTCCTTCAGTCAGTCTTTGAAGATAGGATAGATGCTCCATCGTTCTGATCATCTTGGTGGCCCTCCTCTGGACTTGCTTAAACAGGTCCATGTTTTTACTATGCTGGGGGCCCCAGAGCTGGATGCAGCACTCCAGGTGGGGTGTCACCAGAGCAGAGTGGAGGGGCAGAATCACCTCCCTCGACCTGCTGGCCATGCTGCTTTTGATGCAGCCCAGGACATGGTTGACTTTCTGGGCTGGGAGCACATCCTGCCAGCTCACGTCCAGCTTTTCACTCACGAGAACCCCCAAGTTCTTCTTCATAGGTCTGCTCTCAATGAGTTTCCCAGTCTGTAGCCTTGTCTGGGACTGCCCAAACCCAGGATGCAGCACCTTGGACTTGAACTGGTTGAAATTCTTGGTGTTCTCTTGGGCCCACTTCTTAGGTTTGTCTGGGTGCAGTTAGACCATGAACTAATAGTCCTACGTTTTTAATTAAGTTTTTGGATTTTGTGTCATGAATAAATGTAGCTGTTTTGTAGGCTTGATTTTTCAAAAGGAAAAACAAATTCAGAGTTCCCTCACCTCTCAAAACTGCTGCATGAAATGGTTGTCTTCCATGAGATGATAGGGACCATAGTGGTTCTTATAGGTGTCCTCTTAATAAGAGAGACATGAACCAAACTGGAAAGAAGTCAGGCTCTCTGTTATGAGCACAACACACAGCCTGATACAGGGTAGTGAATTCTCATTGTGGCTCTACAAAGCGTTAATGAAGTTCTAATTTAAAAAGCAAACAGAAAAGCTCTACATTGCACCATGGGGACCCAACACATTTTATCACATTGTATTGTGACTAATATTAATATTGTTAATTAACAAGCTTTCTTGAGATCTAGGAATATTATGGCAACAAGTTTTTATTTTTTTTCAAGGCCGTCTAATGAATTTCAGTACCTCCAAAAGAGGAGCAGTGAAATGGAATAATATAAATTATCTACTTGTTTAGAAGATCAAAAAATGAAATACATTTTTGCCAAGTAAAAAATAATTGCATATCAATTTAAGCCTTTTTTAAACTTTAAAATAGAAAACCTTAAAACAAATGTGCCATGCCAAAAGATAGAAGCATAACTGGATCTTCTTAAGTGTGGCCAATATTTATCTTCAGAGTAAAATAAAGCTTAGACCACTTTGCTTCTCACTGAGAGATCCCACACAGGGGTTTAATGGGATTTAACTAAGGCACTTTGAATTCATACCGTTAATTAATTTGTCTTAACTTTCCCTCATAACCCCACATAGAGAGAATATAAGTGACTACGTATTCTTTTCCTTATATAAATCCATTGTCACTATTGACTGTATCTAGATAATTTTCCCATACTCTGTTTTCACACAGGACTTTCTGCTTGTGCTCTAGCACCTGCTTATTTAAAAAATACTAAATGGAAAAGCAAAATGTAGTATACAGAAAAGTGGGTGATACGTTCCTTTTTCTCCTGGGTCAGCACTTAGGAGTGGCTTTGCTAGTTTGGTGGTGTGATTTGTTTGGGGGTTTAATGAGGCTAGTTATTTGTTGTCTTAGAGTTTATAAAATAAATTATTTTTTAAAAAGGCAAAAGAACCTTGGGGTTTCACCTCTAAAAAGTGTGCAGTATGTGTTAAGTGGTTTCAGTTAATGTATTATAAAAATATGTTGTTTAAAAAGTTTAACTGCTTGTTGTAACTCTTTCGTCCTCTTTAATACTGGAATAGCTCTTTTTTGAAGTGTACTACAGAAGAAGCACAGAAGCTGCGCTTTGTTAAATGTTGTATCAGTCTAACCTGCAATCTCATATAATGAAATGGTGTAATCATCATTTTCATTGCTGTTTGGTGTCAGTAGGGTGCTCTTTAACTGTCTGTTTTCATTACTGAAATTTGCATTTCTCCAAGTACAGCCTTAATCAGATTTTCTCAGTTGATAAAATATGGACAGTACTTGATCTCTCTTGGTCTCTTCCTGTGGTTCATAGAATCTTGGTGCAACTTGTTGTGGAAGATTCTTTTTGTTACAGTCTGCTTGGGATTGTGCAGTGGTGGGTGGCACAGTGTGTTCCTGTAGGCCTTTCTGTGTGTGCCTGTTGTGTGACTGCCTGACTGGTACATGTGGTTTGTCTTTACAAGCTAAATAAAATTTCTTATTTTGTGATAACAGCTCAGTGGCTTGTTGATGGACTATAACAACTACACTTGTATTAAAACTATGCCCTGAGGATTTCACAAATGTTAAACAATTTTTCTATGACTTACCAAGGTTTCACTATGAGGTTTTCACCCATACTTTTTTTGAAGATGCTTTTTAAAACAAACAAACAAATAAACCAAAAGTGGTAGAAGTGTTTTAGTTACCCTTGTGTGCGTGTAAACTAATGTCTGTGGTTTTTAAGAAAAATCATCTAAAAAGCCACCCTATTTAGGCTGACTTCTCTTTTGTAGTTTGGTTCCTGAATTGATTGCCCGCATTTGCGTAGGTCCAGAAATAACAAATGCTTATGAGAACACTAGAAATACAGAGCCTTTTTTGGTCCATTTTTAAAGGTTGGGGCTTCCATGTTCTTTTGGAAAGGTTTAATCACAAATAATTTTTGCGTGTTTCACATTTCTGCTACTTACCCTTTTGCAGGTCCAATGATGCACCAGCAGCCTCCCTCCCAGCAGTACAACATGCCGCAGGCAGGTGGCCAGCACTACCAGGGGCAGCAGCCACCGATGGGAATGATGGGCCAAGTTAACCAAGGAAATCACATGATGGGTCAGAGACAGATCCCTCCATACAGGCCACCACAGCAAGGTAGGCATTCGCTTCACTATATTTACATGGATTTTAAATAACCATTTAAAAAAACATTTACATCGCTTGCTTACACCAAATTTTGATTAAATCGTTTGGTGTCAAAAGACCTTGTTTGCACACTCTTTTTGTTACTCTTTTCAAGGATGGTTCTTGCAGCAAGAGATTACTGGTATCACCGTGAAATATGAAGACAAACATTTATCTTTTTTTATTTTTTTTGTTCTTTCTGAGATAATGCATTCTGAAATTATGCATCTCAGATATGCTGATGCAGAATTCTGTTTTGATATTTAAAGGAACAGAGTACCTACTTGGTTCTGAATTCACTCAATTACAAAAGAAGGAACAGTGTTCCGCAATATTGCTTCTTTCTTTTTTTTTCTTTCCAGTCCTTTTTGACGAGGAATAATTTTATTTTAATACCTTTGTCTGTTATACATGTTCCTAAAATGATCTCAAAGCTGAAGTTTGATATTCTCAGTCTAGTGCTGCTGAACAACTGTGTGTGTATATATAGATAGATATATTTGTTTCTTTTTTTAATTAAACCAATTACATATTTTGTCTGTAATGCAACAGTATGGGTGGGGAATACATTTGAGAAATATTTCTCATACTAAAATCAGACATTAGCAGACTTTATAACAGAGAAAACAAGTTATTTACGTATTGACTGGTTGTGGTTTTTCAGGCCCACCACAGCAGTACTCAGGCCAGGAAGACTATTATGGGGACCAATACAGTCATGGTGGACAAGGTCCTCCAGAAGGCATGAACCAGCAATATTACCCTGATGGTAATCTCTCATAAATGTTAACTTTCCCATTTTCTATACCTGCCCAATACTAATGTAGTCATATGCCCAAAATTAGGGGATGAGACAAGAATAGTAATTGGATATCATACCTCACATTTACAAAACCTTCCAAATTCAGAATTGCTACTACAGTTTAAATTACTGCGACTAGTTAAATTTGCAACTTCCAGCATGTAATTTGTATTACTCCCATTTGAAACTCTTAACAACAGTTTTAGTATTTCAAAATGAATTAAAATAATTGGTTTATCTAAAAGTATGGAGAGTTCCTTAGCGTATCTAGTATGACTGAGATGAATTAAAACAGTCATTACTTTATTATCTATAAGAGAGGGGGCGATATCCTTTTATTAAAAGTTCTGTTGAACTGAAAAAGCTTGCTAAAAAGATGTGGCTTTTCTGTAAATATTCTTATTTTTTTGACTTAGTAATTAGTTTTCATGTAAGTCATACAAATGTGTTATTGCTGCTATGGTGTGGGCCTTTAGCTTAACTTGTATGTAGGAATGCAATGGTCCCTGCTCTGAAGAGATTGTGGATCCTCTTTAGGTGTTCTCCCAGTGCTTTCAGGACAAGACTGAAACTTTGAATTTCATAAATCTGTCCTCCTGCCTCTTGGAATATACAGTGCTGAAGGCTATTGCATTGTGTTATAAGTTAGAAAAGTTGAAATTAACTTGTTTTCAGGCTGAGCAGAGACCTGGAGAATAAAGACGCTGACTCATGACTACTGCGATAACCATGTGTGCAACTTAATGGTATCTTAGGAAGTCCAAGGATGTGGTATATGTTAGTGTTTTAAAAATGTATACAAAGCAAAACTTTGTCATTGGCAAAGCAACTACTCATTGCAAATAAAGGGACACAAGTTAGTTGTTTGAATTTCATTTCCTTTAAATTGATTTTAAGATACATCAAGACACATCTATATGAGTTTATATAAGTGAATTTTTTGAGATGTATGTGCAGAGTTATTTTACAAGTTGCATTAACTTATCAACACTTTTATTCTGCAACATTTATTTGGAACACTAAATGATTACAGCTGTTTACTCTATTAAGGGCAATTTGGTGTTACCATCAAGAGCTCTGTGGCAACACAGATTACTTCTAAGACCTATTCCTTCTAAAGAGTCATCTTTATCATTACTTCGTTATTGCTCTTACATAGAATGGAAGGACAATATGTTTTAAGATTTGTTTTAGTGGTTATGCTTTCATATAAGATTGAATCAGTGACATATGGTACAGTTGCAGAACTAAATAACAAAGACCAACCGAAGTTTAGAACTGTTTGCTCCTTTCCTTGTTTTTATTTCAAAATTTTATTCCAAATTTGTATAATTTAATTTCAAATATAAACAAATTTTTGGCTTGTTTTCTTGACCAAGGTAGCAATAAGATGTATTTTGATCTTTTGTAAGACAAAATATATTTGTGGTAAAACCAACAACAGGTGGGGTGCTTATTGCATATATTGGCTTCTTAATCAGAGATGCCTGTAGGCTCCAAATAGGAAGGTTTGTTTGTAATGAATCTACTCAAGACTGGAATGTAAGAGGAAAAGTTTTCTTAAGACTTTAATAGGAATTCTGCTTGTAGGGAAAACCTCGAGAATGTTATTTTTTTGTCACTTAAAAGAAGGATTTAATGTAGACTGTGGTTCATAACTTCATTGAGCTTTATTTGTTATATTTCACATTGCTTTTAGCATATGCTTTTGAATTGGAGATCAGCAGAACAGGTGTTAGACAAAGTATGATAATTGCTTTCTTTGTTCATTCTAATTTAATTCAGGTTATTTACATGTGAAAGGCTTAAATGCTTTCATTTTTTTTTTGAGTGAAAGATAAAGTACTTCCCCCCCACCACTCCCCCAGCAAGGATTTATCAGAAGGTTAAGACCATCCCTTGCTGTGATATTGCTAGAACTACTGCATTACGCTTTTTTTTTCCCCCTGTCACATGTTAATTCAATATGAAAGGAAATCATATTAATAAGTCTTTGGCTAATGCAATTGAAAATTCTTCCTCATGTGTATCCAGTTGAAATTTTTTTTTTCATTTTTCTGAGAAATGAAATATTTTTAGGGTTTTCACTCAGAGGCCATTAACTTTTCTTCCTGTCTCTTGTCGAATTGATGTAGGTCATAATGATTACGGTTATCAGCAACCGTCGTATCCTGAACAAGGCTACGATAGGCCTTATGAGGATTCCTCACAACATTACTACGAAGGAGGTATCTATATACCTTCACACACATACGCACATACATTCCCTTTCCTCCCCACCTGCAACGGGAACAAAAATTCTCACACAACACAACTTATACCCATGCAAAGCTCTTGTAGAATACTAGTTGCTGGCTGTCTTGAAAATTGCAGGGAACTTGAAGCCTTCAGAATAATTTCTTGCAAACACCTAAAAATATATAACCACAATTTGCCATTTCTAACAACAGTAAAATGACTAAAACACTCTAGAGATTTTTTTTTTTACCTCAATGGAAATTTTTATTTAAACATAAATTTGTTGGTTCAATTGTATATCTTTTTGTGTGTGTATATATTTTGTATAATTATAGTGCCATTAGGAAACAGCTTGCTGATCTTGTGTAGCTAGTCTCTGCTCTTGTAGCTGTCCTTAATTTTGTCTTTTTTTTTTTCTCCATTTTATTTAGCATAGTCATGATCTTATGACTGTGATGTTCCAGTAAATGTAATGCTCGTTTGGCAGAGATGCTGAAAATGCTGCAGTTCAACTTTGCAAAATTGGCTTTGACTGCAGTTTGTTTGGCCGAGTTCCTTCTGTTTGGTTTGAGTTTTCTTTGTTTTGTTCAGTTTTTGAAATCAATATTGCATTTTCATTTTGTTCTTGTGTTGTTGGCTGTGCATCTTAGAAGGAAAAAAATAATATAATAGGTATCTTTATAAGTTTTTGCTTTCTTGCAATCATCTTACAGGAAACTCGCAATATGGTCAGCAGCAGGATGCATATCAAGGACCACCCCAGCAGCAGGGTTATGCACCACAGCAGCAGCAATATCCTGGCCAACAAGGCTATCCAGGACAACAGCAGGGTTATGGTAAGAACCTGAAGACGCAGACAGCAGTCACAGAAAAGATTGAGAGACCCTTATTGTGTGTTACTCTGCCCCTGGCTCCAGCGGCCAGACTTGCACAGAACAGCTGTATGCCTGCACTTTCACTGGGCCAAAACAAGAGAGCATAGAAGACAGAGTCTTATGGGAATTAAATCTGTTGGCACTCGAGGAGAGTGTGGTAGCACAGAAAACTGAAGGTGACTAAGCAGCATTTATAACAGGTGTCTGTAATTTAAAAGAATACAAAAAGACTCTCTTCTTTGTCCACAAGGATGACAGAGCTATTTATACCCTTTCATTTGTGGATTTGCCAATAAGAACAAAATCTTCTAAAAACTAGTTTAAAATTTTGTCCAACATACGTAAATAATTCTTTTAAAATTCTTCTACTGATCAGTAGAGAAATAACTGTAACCATTGACAATGCAGCGCTCATGAAAGTTCGTCTTAAAAATTTTTGCTAGTAGTGCAAATCTTCTGATACACAACAGGAACGAGAAATCCTCTGTAAGATAATGTAGATTCAAGAAAAAATGTCCCAAACAAGAAAATGGAAGTAGTAGTGTGTAATTTTTATGCATTACTTCTGAAAACCCGAGATCTGAAAGGCATACTGAAAATACTGCTCTTATAGGTATTACTTACTTATATATTGTAAAGCCATAAATATTTAGCTCTGAAATTCCTAATTCCAGTGATACCTGAAATTTTATACATTCTATATATTTTAACTTTTAGTTTTTTGATATGTTTAAATGCTAAAACTTTTTCAGCATTGTGGGTATGTGAG
The DNA here is from genome assembly GCA_013396755.1 of Sclerurus mexicanus. NCBI lineage: Eukaryota > Metazoa > Chordata > Aves > Passeriformes > Furnariidae > Sclerurus > Sclerurus mexicanus. The sequence goes on from VWZF01000813.1 coordinate 1,148,642, forward strand.
GAAGTGCAGAGATTATTTGTTTGTCATGTAATTAAATGCCAGATTCACATTAAGTTTAGTTATGTTGAGACAGAGTTAGGTTTTAAGAGGATCCACTGAGATTTAACAAGTGTTTTCCTTTTTGAGGTTATGGACCAGTTGATAGTTCTAAAATAGTAGTTGTTTACATTCTGCTAAACATAGCATAGGAACAGAATGAAGATCAGAGTGGATAGCTCACTGCTCTGGATTTTGTAAGTAAAGGAATAAAATCTTATTCTGAAAATTTAGGCTAAGAAATACTGGAAGGAAAGGGATGAGGAAAATTGTTGGAGTGACTAACCAAATGTAATCCAGAAAACAAAGTAGTATACTTTTCAAATTCTGGGTTTTAGCAGAAATAGTTACTGACGTTCCATTTTTATTTTATAAAATCCGTCAATGAATATTTAGAATTCAGCTATAAAGAATTACCATAAATAAATAAACCCATGTTCATTTGTCAGATGAACACAGCACTTTTTAGGATGTTATGTTCTTGCTCAACTTAATATTTAATTGCTTTCTAATTTGCAAAACTAAATCAATATCTCAGTCATTATTATCAATCTTTAAGCGTTTTTTTTCACTGTAGAGAGCTGAAACTGCATAGTTCAAGGGGATTTGAGGCCTGAGGAGAATGGTAATAGCTTATGGAGCTTTTTATCTTCAGGTCATCTTTTTGACTGTTTTAGATGCTACTGAAAGAGTTACCAGCTGATGTCATATAAATGTTCAGTGCCTATAGGTAACACTAGCCCTTTCTAGCACCAAGTCACAGTTGCTATAACACATCTGTTTCTTCTGAGGGGAGGGGAAAAAGTGTTGGTTTGTTTAAAAGAAAGCACTTCTGAAAAGCTGCAAATCTTCAGCTCTTAAAAATAGAGAGCCAGTTTTTAAGGTGTGGTGTTGAAAAAGCTAACAGATTCACAGCAAAGGATACATATGGAGTGCCACTGGAATATACAGTACATCATCTCTTCCAGTGCTGGCGGGAATTCAGTTAATTTTGTTTGGCTGCACTACCTTGTGACAGCTTCCAGTGGTAGACAGGCTTGAGTCCCTGTGAATAGTAACAGAAAGAGTTTGTACTGATGAAAAACCAACTTCCTTTTACAGCCAAAAAAGACTGGAGTCAGTTTGGATTTTTTTCTAGCGTTTTTCTGGAAAGCTAATATTACCAGAGGAGTATAGAGTAGAGGGTGCTTTTTTCCATCCCACAGTAGCCTTTACCATTTGTCACATCCCACATTTTTTGCATAGAACTTGCTTGCCTAACATCCTGTTTATGATTGCCTGCTGTGGTGTGAAAACTCACTTTCTGGCAGCGAGGTGCTGCTGGTCTCTTCAAAAGGTCCAAATGCTAAATGTAGCTGATCATCTGGCTGCTCCTGGCATTATAAATTTCTGGAACTGGAGCAGCATACGGTAGGAGGATACTGACTCCCTAAATCCTGGAAAGGATTTGTCATTACTTGCCTTTTTCTTCTCTGTCCTGTGATACCGTGTGGAACTATGTGCACTGGTATTACATAACAAATATATAAATAAAGATAAATGTTTCTGTGGTTGGAGCACAGGCCCTGTCAGCAAAAGTTATTTGCAGGGCGAGAGGAGGGCTACTCTAAAGACCTAATTGCACCATAGCGATATTTCTTAGCCCTGCTCTGCTGTAAAATTCAATGTTTTTAGTGTTCTCTTTCTCTTCTTTCCAACACCTTAAACAGTCTTTTTTTTTTTTTTCTTCTTCTTCATTTTAATGATCTCCAGGCCCCTCCCAGAGTGGTCCCGGACCTCAGTATCCAAATTATCCACAAGGACAAGGCCAGCAGTATGGAGGATACAGACCTGCACAGCCTGGGCCACCACAGCCACCACAACAGAGGCCTTATGGATATGACCAGGTATTCTTTCGTTTGATAAGAAGGTTGTGATTCTTACACACTCATTTGATAATCTTAAGATTCTTGTGGACGTTTAAACTATTGAATTTGAGAACATGGTCTCTCTGGTATGTATATAGAATTCTCATGGGTTTTATTTCTTGGTGAGTTAGCCAGAATCATTTGTCTGCCATTGTGACTAGTCAGTCTCTCCTGAGTTTGCCAAGTTTTAATGTAATTTGGCAAAGTGAGGCCCTCTAGGCAATCTTTTTGGACCTTAAAAATTAAGATATGTTTCTTAAGCTCATGGTGAATGACTAATGACAAGGTTTCTAAATCTCATGGTGGATAATTTTTCATTACTGCTTTGCAATAGAAATGGTTGAATTGATTTTCCACAAACACAAATTCTAACCCTAATCTTCCTCTCCAGTTGCAAAAGCACCTCAGGTGTGCAACTGAGGTCCTTCAGCTGTAGAGCTGTATGGGGAGACATGAAACCTATTTGTGCACAGACTTTCTCTGAGCAGTAAAAGGGGGCACTGAACATGGGAAAGAAGTGACCCAAAAATCAACTGCTTCATTAGTATTACTGCTAAGATAAGTTTAAAACAAATAAACAAGAACCCTCCAAAACTTCAGGCTGGAGTTGTAGTGAAGAACTCCTGTAAAAAAAACTGTCTTAAAGAATGAAGCAGAGGTTTTACTCCTGTGGAAGATAATAAACTGTAAAAATCTGATCTTTGTGGTATGAATCATTCAGAAATATCATTATGCTGTTGCTTTCCTTGGCATAAATAAAATGAAGATCAACTAAATCATGAAGTTGAGGTTCTAGTGTTTAAACAAAATCCTGATATGTCAGAACAAGATCAGTTGAACTTTCAAGAAAAACTTTCCCTTGGAAGTGAGAATAGCCACAATTGCCCACATTTTTAAAAGATGAGAGTTGGCTTTCTTTCTACAGAAATTAGAAAAGACAAGGAAGAAGGAAAAAACTCTTTCAATGTGGTAGTTTAGAGATGCAGTTACTTTAATTATTTAATAGATAATGTTTATGCACTGAACTTGTAAATTTCTCTGCAAATAATAAGCTACAGGAAAATTCTTTGCTTGTGGCAAATATAGGGTCAAGGAAACTTAATCGCAATTTGTTGAGTGGATAATCCTCTCTGTAGATAGGCTCTACTCTTGCAGTTTGTGCAGTCTTAAGTTCCACTGGGAAACTCAATTATAGAAGACCTCTCTTTCATACTAGCCATTCCCATAGGAATTGCACTGCTTCAATTCTCATCTGGCATCTCCTCTTCATGTTATATTACAAATGGAACAAAACTGACATTGCAACATAAAACTGAAATTAAAAATACTGCCTTATCGTGGTGGTACTTAACATGGAATGGTGGCAGGACTGCAGTTTGGAGCCTGTTCACTGCTTTCTGTATGCCTTGAACTCTGTGGTGAAGGATCATGGTAAGCTTTGTAACATTGATGCTTTCACCTCTGCCCACCTCTGGAATACATGACATTCTTTCAAAAGAAGGAGAATATCAATAAGAGTAATAACTCTGTGTATCAGATCTGTGGAATAATTGCTTCCCACAGGATATGTGGACTAGTTCTTCACGTTCACTGGGATATGCCTTGGTTTTTGAGATACATGTACCGTTCTGTAATGCTTGATAGATTAATACTTTAAGGTATCTCTGTGTCGTGCCTAGTTTCCTAAATTGCTCTGAATTTAGGTGACCTTGTCCTTTTGAAATAATTTTCAAAGTTTAGGTGGGAAGTAATCCCCATCTTTTATTTTTTTGATGATGTTTTTCAAATTTCACAGCAGTCTACTGAAGGTAAAGGTATACTCTTTTGATCAAATTACGTTCCTGGATTTAAATCCATGTCATCGGTCTTACTTTTACATGAAAGCGCAAAGGATTTTTAGTGAGATGAAGCTATACCAGTTACTTATATCAGTTTATCACTTAGTGTTATTTGTTTCCACCTTTTCATATCACAGTTTATGTGGATGGTCTTCTGAATTCTGCTTTTAATACAGGAAAACATGCCTTGTGGTCTAATTATGTATTTTGAATTTTTTTTAGGGTCAGTATGGAAATTATCAACAGTGAAAAAGTACTCACATTCCGGTAGGCAATATCTATTAGCAGCCATATTGTCTCCTCAGCACTGTGGACATCTTCCCAAGATGAGAACCTCCCATTCCATCTAGCTTTTGGAAAAATCTTGTGGCTGTTACACGGTATACAGTCTTTATGGGTTAATTGTTAAAGACTGTAGATTCTCAGAAACTGATTTCACATCTCTACTCTAGATGGCAATATTGGACAGAAAATCTGTGACCTAACAATTTGCAGTGAGTTAAGAACTGTATGTCAAATAGACTGTTACAGACTGAAAGGTGCGAACAGCTTTGTATGTTTATGAAGGTTATGGGAATTTAATATTTTTTCCACAGATTTTTTTTGTAGGGGGAAAGGGGAAATGCACACTTTTTACAGCAGCAATATTTTTTATATTATGTTTTTCATGTGGTGAATATGCAAGACAGTACACTACTCGCTGGGCAGGATAACAAATCTACTGTTAAAATGGGTAGGGACATGGTAAATGCTTGATTGTAGTCTTGAAATGGTGTACGATCAAGATAACTGAAAAAAGATGGAGAGCACGCTACATCAGTGATAGGTTCACATACAAAGATTGAGAATCCCAGTTATCTAAATGGGAACATAATTAAGGACAGTGTAATATAGTCTTGTGCAAAGATTAATTTTTTAAGCTTTCCAATTTTTCTGAGTGAAGCGGTTTTGTAAAAATTGTTTCTAACAGCCTGACAATTTTCTGCAACATTTTTTGGGTAACAGACATTAGGGTTTTATTTCTCAAGTGTTTTGTCAGAGCTTTGCATAAGCAAGCTGTAATCCCTCTTAATAATTGCAATAACAAAGAAAATGACAAATGTTAATTTTACTTGGCTTGAATATGCAAGGAACTTGAAAAAGAATAGGGAGAACAGGACTGTATTGTATAAGTGTATCTTAACCTTTAGTTGAATAATTTTTATGTATCAAAATAGCCTAGAGGACTTTGTAAAGCCTATCTAAACTTTTGTTGTGGTTTAGGAATGGTATTCCCCAATTTTGTGTTCCCACTGACACACTCCAAACCACACATGACTCGCTTGCTCCCCACTCCCCCTCCACCTCTGCTGTGCTGGCTGGAGAGGAGAATTGGAGGCATAAAAGGTACAGATCATGGGTTGACATAAGAACAATTTACTGGAAACAGCAATGAGATAAGAAAAGGAACAGTAGAAGCAACAGTACTAATGGCAGAGGGTACAGGAAAGAGGCAAACGAGTCACACACGGTTGCTCACCACATGGAGCCTGGCAATGTGCAAACCACCTCCACGCTACACGACCCTGGAAGATGACCTGAGGTGGTATAGAATAACCTCTGGGTCCCAGCCATGCCCCTCCTGGCTACTGCAAAAATTAACCCTGTCCTGGCCGGAACCAGGACAACTTTCGTAACTGGGAGTTAATAATTTTAGGAAAGGGGCATTTTTTTGTGTGTCGATTTTTCTTATTGGTTAACATGAGACCAAGGGGATGTTTTATAACATCAAATATAAAACCTGTTGGTGAGATAAATGCCAAATTTTGTTTTGATTTGCATTAATGCTTATAGTGTTGCATGTGAGATAGTGGCAGCACCTTGATCAATAGCACAGTACACAAAAAATTGGTTTTGAGACTGTCCTGCAACAGTGTATCAGATAAATAAATGGATATTCTGTTCTACAGGAATATATGCATTCAAGAATTCCTGGCAACTTTTATAAAGGATAAAACTTAAAATCAGTCCAGGAGTAAATAATACTTTGGTTTTTCAGTTGGGAATCAGTGTTCAGGGAAAAAAAAAATCAACTGATGTTCATAATATGTATCACATTATTTGTGGAAGACAAGATTTTCAATTTGTCCTTTTTAAAGGCAAAACAGTTTTCTTAAAGTTGGTAGAAAATACACGTCAAGGTTTGAACAGATACGGGATGAGGAACATTATTATGAATGAAAAGCTTGTAGGTTCTGTGCCAATTTTCCACCACTGTGTACTTCATTGCTATTTAAAACTGTACTCCATCAATTCTAACGGAAGAATAAATTATTTGTGATTTTAATTTTCTCATTTGTTTCCTTAAATTAGATCCCTATCACTTTGATGTCTCATCTGGAGACTGCTGTGGATTTTGATTTTATAGAAGTTTGGCCAGAATAACCACACCGTATTTGCAGTCTAGGACTTTATCAAAATTCTCTTGCCATAGCCAAGTTAATTAGAATTAACTGTTCAGTAATCAGCATGTTGTGTAGGCTGTTTGTTAAGATATTCTTCCTGTGAAAATGAAGGTCCATGAGGCTATAATCAAGATGACTGAATTAGATAAATGAGTTGAGGAGGCAAAAATGTGTTGAACCCAACCTGGTGTAGATATGTTATCTCATTTGAAATAAGCTCAACTGACATTAAGAAATAATTTGTCTTGCCAACCCATCTTCTGTTGTCTTATTCTCCTTTTTAATGGAAACTAAAATTGCAATTTTAATAAGCAGAATTTCCTCCAGGGTTTCCCTCCTAGAGACTACTGCATTTGCAAGGTTTAATTGTTTTATAACGGTCCTGTTTCGTAAAACTTTTTAATTGGTGGTGACAAAAATTACCTTATTCCTCTGATACTATGCCAGAAGAACAACCTGAGAGGAGATGGCTCCACATGAAAGTATTTCTACTAAAATGATATATTAAAAAGAAAACAGTTTTCCCTAAACAAAAGAAGCAGGAATGCACAACAGGACCAGGATAAAATGGCAAAATACAAGGTTCATTTTAGTAAGTCTTCCTTATTAAATAAAATCTAACAAATAGAACATTAGTAAAAAAGGTATTGCAATTGGCATTTTACATGTAGAATGTAGGAAATAAGGGGGGGACTGACCCAGGAAATCATATATGTGAACAGAAATGATACAAATGTTCAAAGACTAAAGTGGAGGGGTTAACGCATTCAGTGACTTTTAGTTATCATAGGACTGTGATTTTTGCCATTGTATTTTGCTCTTTTCAGAGCGAAATTTTTATTTACTGCTCTGTGAATAACTCACAGAAGGAAGAAGCTGGCTCACTGTTTCAATTCAAATTGACTTCACAATGTTGTAACATAAGTAAGCAAACATGCTTCTTTACAGAGCAGGGTAAATGTATATTTTTGCAAATAGTCCCACTTCCATTTTCATACGTAAATTGCTTTAAAACATTTAAGGTAATTGATTTTTTTGAGAAAATGCATTTGATGAAAGAGGAGCAAGGACTTCAATGCAAAAATATCATTGTACTTCTACAGTTCTCACCACAGAGGATGCTGAAACACTTCTATGTTATTTTTGAAAAAAATATCAGATTTTAGATTAAAAAAAAAAGAAAATACTTAAACTTACAAAATTAAGAGAAACTGTTACTTCAGCAATCTAGGTGGAATTCTGCCAGAAGCCCTGAAGAAGTTAAAAAAGAAAGTAGCAGGTTTTCCGTATATGGGCAGCAGTTGCTCTGTCATAAAACAGAAGCATAAGGGTGAAATGAACCCAAAAAAGCCTTCTCAAGCAAACAGGTACCTGAATAAAGTAAGTTTAAAAAACCCATAAAATTAAATACTATGCTAAATTATATGTTTTAAAAAAAGATAATAAAAACTGACCCTCAGTCTGCTAGAATTACAGTACAAAGTCAGAGCACAGTCTGACAGAACTGATCTTCACAAAGCCTGAAGTTCTCTACCATAAAAATAAAACATGCAGTTAAGGTGAACCGCAAAGTACTGGAAACTAGATAAGATGACGGGGGGAGAGTAGCAATAAATGCTAAATATCACAAATGATGCAGATTGATAATTTATTATGGTAGAACTATTGGATAAATGCTTACAAATAAATTGGAGAAAAGAATAAGTATTCCGATAGCTACATGAGGTGAAAATGGTGCCACGTAGATTATGAAGGACTTAAAAGTGTAGAAATGCATTGGAGCATATTACTGATATTTAGAAACACAGTACTGGGTGGGATAATTCCAGTTTTCTCATACACAGCAAATCAGCTGTCAGGAGTAGTTCAGCAGATAGCACAGTAAAACTTCCATTCAGTGGGTGTCAGAAGTCACAGTGCCACCAAAATATTCAAAAAGCAGTGGTATGAAATGCTTAACAAAATACCGTAACACTGATGAGATTTTTTTCAGCTTGGAACGACTGTATTCAACCTTGTCTCTTCCATATCAAAAAGATAAGTCAGGTAAAAGGTAAGTGCATAACAAAGGATCAAGAACAAATAGAGTATGTTTGAAATTTCAGTATGTATAAACCAGCAGTACATAACTGTATTTTTTGTAAAGTCAACACCTTTAAAATTGATAACAGGAAATGCATGTTATCATGCACAACTGCAAACGCAATCCCCAGGGGCTATGTAGGATTAAAAAAAATGAATTAGATACATGAGACTGTAAAGTTATTTAGGTTGGTAAAGACCTCTGAGATCACTGAGTCCAGCCATTAACTCTGCACTGCCAAGTCCACCACGAAACCATGTCTCCAGGTGCCACATTTACATGTCTTTTAAGTACCTCCAGGGATGGTGATGTCACCACTTCCTTGGGCGGCCTGTTCCAATGTTTGACAACCCTTTTATAGGAGAAAAGTTTTCCTAATAATCTAAACCACTCCTGGCAAAATTTGAGGCCATTTCCTCTTGTCCTATCACTTGTTACTTGGGAGAAGAGCCTGACCCCTACCTCCCTGCAACCTCCTTTCATGAGCATAGTTAACTTAGAGCAGATGAAAAGCTTATATTGAAAAAATGGTTCACAGCTTTGTGCAACAAGCAGCGTTCTAGAGTGTGGAATACACTTCTGTTGGTGCCTTAAGTGTTGGGAGTATATTTAGATATTTATTTTTTTTAATTGTAATATTTGGAATGTCACTCGGCAAAACCTGGATGTAGGCATTAGCAGCAGACTGTTGGTGTACTTTCCAGAGTTAAACTGGACTGTAGAACTGAACTGGGGTAGCAACGTTCTGTTCAGAAAACTGTATTTTCACTTTGGTGAAATATGTCTCCAAAATAACATCGATAGTGAAGTACTGATATTTCAATCTTGCAAGATGCTAAGTACTTTTGCTCAACTTTCTTAAGCTCCCTGTGATACAATTTTTCAAGAAAAATTCTGACTAATCTAGCAGAATGTCTGGTTTCCCCTGGTTGAGATCTGATGATTTTGCAAGGGGAGATTTTTCAATTTTCTGTAGATGTTTTCTAATTTTCTCTTACTATTCTCCACTTGGTCTTAAGAAATGGAGGTAGGTTCAGTATGTCACTGACTTCACAGATGTACACATTGGGTTTCTGGTGGGAAGAGCTGTGGGGCTGGAAAGGAAGATGCTGCAATAGCCAGAGCTAATAGTCTGTGAACTCTTTGGACGGCTGCATTATTTTCACTTGCCTTGACACTTTTTAAACAAATGGCCTAGGTGAATTGCCATATAAATGCTTTTGCATTTTGGTTCATAATTTTAATTTAATCTAAAAGTTAATTTTACACAGCATAAATTCTAATCACCTACTGCAGTTGGTGTTGCCAGAAGTGCGCTGGCATCTTGACACAGGTTCATTACAGATATTTCTGTAGAAAAATGCCATTTGTGAGAGCAGGTTTTGTAGAAGTACACGTTTTGTTTTCGTGAAATTAAGTTATATCAGTGGTAGGTACCTCCTGACTTTTTTTGCAAACTTCAAGTTTCCAGTTGCCACCTTTACATTCTTGCAGATGTAGCCAGAGCCTTTAGACTTTATTTCCACATATAAACAAGTGCCAGGGTTCTTAAGAATTTCTTTCTAAAGGCTGATTATGGCTTTACTTGTTAAGATAGTTCCTTGCGGAGTTGATACTATGTCAATCTCAAAGGTCAAAGAGCAGTATCTTTTTTTTTTCTTCCCCCCAGCAAAGGTACAGATCCTTTCAGAGCTAGGTCTTCATATTTAAGCACCTAGAGAACTGTGTATGTCTGCTCACAAAGCTGTTTCCAACTTGGAAAAAATGTTTCCCTTCTATCATGGAATATCTTTTGAAACTTGCATAAAAAGGATTCTGCCTACAAATGCCTTAGTTTCTAATTGCATTAGCACAGAGGGCCTGCCTATCTGAGTATGATGAAGTATTTCCTAGTGTGACACTGGTTTTATCACTTGCTCAGTGTCCATGTAGGCTCAGGAAAGCTAAGCACGTAGCAAAACTGAGGCAGGCATGAAGGTTTCTGTTGTATGCCCCAGAGTTTTTGGTTGATAGCAAGTGCTTGATTTTAGGACCATAAATAGATGCTTGGTGAGTACTAGGATATCTGTCACCACTGCAAGTACTGTGTGTGCACACTAACATGTCTAGTAGAGCCTGGTGTTCATTGGTGCTTGTTACAGCTGTTGCTGTGGTCTTGCTGTAAATACAGCACTGACGCTTTATTGCCTCAGAAACTTAGTTCTAAGTTGCCTGTAGTATTTGCCCTTCAGTTTCACATTGCTTTGTGTTTTCTAGCTCTCTGGCAGCAAACAAGGAAGGCAGAAAAGCAGGAGTCTTGCATGAGACCCATTCTCCTGACCAGGAGCATGGAGATTAGTTGATTTGACTGCTTCAGTAGTTCTTTTGACTGTTTGGAAATTTGGTAGTCCTGAGATCTGTGGGCCAAGCACAGTAAAGGTGACCTGTTGTTTAAGATTTCTTGAAACTATGCCCCTTTATCATTATATAAGTGACCACTGACAACAGCTGGTCACTGCAGTATGTCTGCACAAACAGCTTGTACCAGTTTTTTGGTACGAGTGAGATAGTGGATAAAAGCACCTTTTGAGCTGCCTACTTTTTACTGACAGTTGTTGCAGGAGGATGCTGCAGGGTGTCGTGCTGGCTGGTGTGTAGCTGTGTGTTTGCAACAGGTTCATGTTGTGACTCAATAATTTGTAGGCTACCCCATGTTATGTCATCAGTAGTGCAGACAGTGTATAAACTGGGACACCCCTCTGCTACCATCTTCTGCACATGTAGATCTTGAGAACAGGAGGGACCAGTGCTTCTTTTTCTCCAGATAAATGAGTATCCAAGGAGAATAGACCCCTAAGTGCACTCTGGGCAGTGGTACCAACAGCTTGTGACATAGGGTCTTGAGAATGTAGAGTTCATTTATCCACCATACTGTACACTGATGAATCTGAGCGCCATTTCGCCTTTCAAAGCAAAAAAATTGAGTAAAGGAAGGGTGTAGAAGGCTAGGAGGAGGAATAGATGGTGAAACTTAGAAACATCAATAAGCATAAAGACTTCCTTAATGTAACCCAGGAGACTTGCAAAGACAAGTGAGGGTCTGTAGCAACAGTGCCAACATAGAGGAGAGGGGCAAACTTGATGGTTTACAACAACTTCGATGCCTGATGGCATTCTCCTAAGGCAACAAGTCAGATAATAAACTAATACACATTGGAAGGGACCTAAGGAGGTCTCTAGTCCAACGTCCTGATCAAAGCTGGGTCAGATTAGGTTGCTGATCATCCTCCAAGGATGGAGACTGCACAGCCTCTCTGGAACCATGTTCTAATGCCTGACTTTGCTTCATGTGAAAAAGTTTCTTCTGTTAGCAAGTCCAAACCTCTTTTGCTTCAGCTCATACCTGTTGTCTCTTGTTCTCCAACCATGCACTGCCATGACGTGCCTGGCTTGGTCTTCTTGCTAACCTATCTTTATAAGCTTAGAGGCTGCTGTTTGGTCCCACCCCAGACCATCTCATCTGAGCTGAACAAGCCCTGTGCCCACAACCTCTTCTCAAAGGGCAAGCGCCCAGCCTGGTGGCTCTCCACTGAGTTTGCTCCACTTCATAAATTTCTCTGCTGAAGGTAGGACAAGGCTGGACACAGTACTGCAGCTGCTGATGGACAGTCAGTCCTTAGCAGCCAAAGATGTCAGTGACCAGAAATAGAAAGTGTCAGGAACCAAAGATTATATAGATGAGGTTGTTTATATTATAAGATCAGAGGAGGAACAGGAATGAGGATACTGAAAGGATAAGCTTAAATCTCCAGATATTTGTGTATAAATGCAGTAAGTACAGAAATATTCTTAAGTGTATGATTGAAGTGGTGACTGCATTGGCATAACAGAAACATGATTCTATTTATTTACTGGCCTTGAACATTAACATATACACATCTTTTCTTTTTCAAATTGAAGAGAGGAGATGCTTTTTCAGTGAATAAAGCAGTACGTCTTTTCTGAGGTATGGAAGACTGACCAGTTGAATGATCCTCCCAAATAGGAAGAGAGCAAATACAGTCATTGTGGTGAGATTTTACTATAGGCTTTAAATTAGATCTGTCTAAGGTGCACCTGGCCGTTCTGTGACTGACCAAGCCAACTCATCTGAAATGCAGGATGGTAATGGTGAATGGTAGCTCTGAAACGTGTCTTGGGAAGGGGGTGGAGCAGAATGCAAGCAGGTTCCTAGTAGAGTTTTGATACAGAAGACATGGGAAAGGAGCCAGATGGAAGAGGCCTTCTGTGTTCTCATCAGTGCTGATGAATCATCTCTCAATGCAGGGCTTAAAGGCACCTCAAGTAAGAGATCATGAGGTGGAACAATTTTACTTTAAGAAAAAGAAGGGAGTAGAGGAGCAAATAATCTGAACAACAAACACAATTTTGCCTTTTTTGCATTATAGTATCAAGAATCAATTTATGGTTGGATTCTCTGATGCCTAAGAAGTTGAACTCTAACAACAGTCTGCTGAACTGAAGTATTTATCAAATCTCTTTTCTTTCCTAGCTGGGTTCTTTTGTGGTGCTTGTAGGAATGTAGGAATTGAAACATCTCTCAGAGTTGAGTGAAATTTGTCAGATTTGGTTGAATTTTGTTGAGGAGTTCACTTTTCCTCAGGAAGCCTAACAAACAGCAAACTTCCACCAAAAAAAAAAAAGGGCATCTGTAATCTCAGAAAACAAAGAGGAAGATTTCATGTGGAAAAAAGAAAGTCTAAAACAGGAGTTCAGGAGAGCTGGCAAGTCCTTAAAGAAATTATACTGGTAGATGTACAAATTATACCAATGTGGATGATCAAGCGCTCATCAGTGCCTTCAAACAAAGGAGAATGTGCACTGAAAGCACTCATTGTTAGGAATAAGGTTAAAATAATAGTAGAACACATTGAAATAAAACCAAGGCAAGCCAAAAAATTAACTATAATTATTCAGAGATACTGGCAGAAAAAAAGAAGTGGTCCATTACTTCACAGAAAACAAAAGCTGTAGTCAGTATTGCTGAAGAGTATTCAAGCTTAGGGCATTGCTCCTAGACTTAGGTAGGGCTAACTGGTTACACAAATACCTGTTGAGGAGAAAGTCGTTAGGTAAATAGAATTTTACTATACTAAATTATATATACAAATTATTAGATTGCTAGACCTATTCTAGCATCAAGGAACTAGTAAAATAACAGCAATAATAGCACTACAGTTCAGATTTGTTATCTTAGTGCCTATATCAGAGCAATTTATGACAGAAGGAAAGACAGTGGGCACATTAGAGGTAGGCTCTTGGTGGGGATAATTATCCCCAAATGACTACTGGCAAGAGGTGAGTATGGGAAGATGATGGTGGGGGGATCTCAGAGGGGAATAACATATATTGATCATATTTATCAAACACAGTGAGCTGACCACAAGATCCATAATAGTATATTGGCTCATTATAGTACAAAACATATATTAGCTCTCACATAGATTACACCTTTACTTTTAATCCCCACCAGCGCTGAGGGAGTCATGAACTTCCAGCAAAGGATCTGGTGGTGGGGGTGGGGAGTAAATAAATGCTGTTGCAGAGAACCTGCCAACTGCCATATCCCATGGAAATAGATGCTGGAAAATGAGTAGGTAAAGCTCTCATTCTGAACACCAGTTGCTGCTGGTATTCAGTTGCACTCGTACTCTTTTTGCCTTCAGAAAGCATCCTTTAATTTTAAGCTTTACCTAGACCAATTCATAATGTTATGATTCAGTGGGTCCCATACTGACAAGTGATCTTCAACCTTATGATCATTCCAAGTTTCCTAATTGGTGCTAAGAAACTGACTTTTGGGGAGGTGAGAATCCAAGATCTTTACTAGCAGGCTGTTGTAAGGCACTACCTTAGAATTAATAGCTTAGGTTGGAAGGGACTTTCTAGTTCTAAGCCCCTTGTCATGGGCAGGAACACCTTCCACTATATCAGGTTGCTCAAACTATCTTCTATGGTTTGTTTCTCTTTTTGATACTGAGAACTTAATGATGCTCAGGGGTATCCTTTCATCATCAACTTCAGCTGAGCTGGAGATGTCCCAGCTGGAGCTGCAGTGCCTGTGCAAAGGAAGGAGGCTGTATCACCATCATGAGTGGGGTTCCCATTCCCTGAACACCCTTGCTTGAGTTAGGAGGAAGAGGACATAAAGAAGCCCTTGTATGCTTCCCCTTTCTCTGCTCAGGTCTGCTGAGCAGCTGGGTGCTAAGCACAGGGGGAATGCACTTCCTAGGGCAGGGAGCATTGGAGTGGCACTGCAGAGCCCCTGCAAGGCACAATGCTCAGCAGAGAATCATAAAGGCTGCGGCTCTCTTCAGCAGCTGTAGCTCTAAGTTACCAAGACCCAGTCCTTTCAGTAATTTCAACATCCCACCCTAGCAAGTTGTTGAAGCTTTGTAGCAAAAGTTGAGCACTTCAAACCCTGCCAGTTAGAGCTCAGTCCTCATTCCCACATAAACACAACCATTTTGCAAACATGATCTGATATTAATTACCCCCCTGGCACCAAAAGTCAGGCTTTCCTGATGCAGCACGCTAATGTAAAATGCATTAGTGAAAATGCTGGCTCCAAGGGGTTAGGTTCTCTAAATAAACACAGCGAAATTCTTTTTCATTCGCAACTCCCAGGCTATTCTGAAAGACTGATTTCTCCAACAAGAGAAAAAGAAGTCTAAAATCATCTTTGGGTTTTTAATAGGTTATAAATGCCTTTTTTCTATTCAGTTGCAGGAACTGAATGTCAAATTGTAGATCAATGAAATGTGAGTCTTTCTTTGCCTTAGAATGAAGTTTGTCGAAGCTCTTTTCTGCGGTTGTGTGCTTTGTGTTACGTCTCTAACAGCAGATGTCTGAGAATCAACAGGGTAGGACTGTACTGCTGACTTCTAGGCTAAGGTGGCAACAGTAAAATTTTTTGCTAAAGAACAAAAAGTTTGTAAGAGCTATTACGTATTATGTAAAAAAAAAATTAATTTCTAAGGCACTGACTTAAAGTTATTCTTCTTACGCTGAAAATCAGAAGTAGGACTCAAACAAAGCCAGCTTGCAACGAATGAGAAACGTTCAGCTCTGTTAACAAAATATGGCTGTGAGGCCAGTGATTTCCATCTGAGAAATTGCCCATGTCCTCATTGGCAATACCAGCTTAAGGCATTGCCACCTTCTGCCAGTGCCGCAGTGCATTGCTTTCACACTTGTGCCAAGACTTGGACAAGATACAGAATTTGATCTGGCTTGAGCAGAAAAATAAGAAAGCATTAAAACCCAAAATGAAACAACAAGATAAGTCCCCCAAGGTATTCCCAGCACTGTCCCAGCAGTATCGTTCTGGGACACCTGGGACGGGCATAGAATGAGAAGGCTAAGAGAGAGCAGCAGTGGAGGATAACCCAGAAAGGATTGCCCAAAGCTGCCTATTTGCTGAGCTACTGGTGCCCCCAGGTGCCAGCAGCAAACAGCTGGGGCTGGAGCCTTGTGGTTCACAGGGCTGGAGCCCCCCACCCTGCCTTGTGCAGGGCTCGGCATGCTGGGGTTGCTTGGGGAAGATCCCAGTGTGGGCAGGACTGAAAAGAATCAGGGAGGGGTGAGCTCCGTGTCCAGATGTTTTCCTAGCTGTTGCTGATTGCACCACTGGATACATAAGTTTCTCCCAAGTCCCATGATATAAAATTTCCATACTAACTAATAAAAGGCGTCCTTAAAATGACTGTGGGAGATATTAACAGAAGTCATAAACCATCAAGTCTATGTCCAACCAGCTTGGACTCCCCTGCCTTTCTGATGGTTCCCCATTCTGTTTGTGCCCTGGGTTTTAGAAGGATCTTTGGAAATTAGGCCCAGAGTATCCATCCTTGCTCTGCTTCTTTTGTCATTTGCACATCCCTACCTTTCCCTCCTCAGGGATAAAGGAAAGGGACTGTGTTAAAGCCCTAGTCTAGCTTTTTTATGTGGTATAACAAAGCTGAAACAGCAGTGAGGATTTCAATCCATAAATGGCAAGTACTATATAACTAGATTGTCAAAGTAATGTCTACTCGGTCCTCTTCCCATTTCAGAGCAACTAAAAATATATGCATTGGTTTGATAAGATCAGGTACCAATACAAGCATCTCACCCCCACCCGACGTGAAACACAAATGCCTGTTTAATATTGCCCAACTACATATAAATTTATATCTGAAATGCTCTTCAGCATGTATGATAAAATTATTCAGCTAATGGTCCCATCACATTCCTAAGAAGGGCTGAAAACTGCAATATGTTGAAAGAAAATTCAATTGCAATTTCAAAAGGGTATTTGTCCAGATTAAATTTTTTTTGAATCATCTAATGAGGCACACTTAATCTCTGGGAAAATTAAGCATTTTTTTAGAGCAATTTTCAAATATTAATTCTAAGAGTAAATACATCTTTTTACTCACCAATTTACCTATGCCATGTTTGGTTACAAATATAACTTTCTTGATTTCAGCTAAAATGAAAATGCTTTCTGTCTTGGTAGTCTATTCTTGTGTGATCTGTTCTTTCATTGATTCACATCCTAGAAAATGTTTTGCTCTTGTCATCCATGCTGGTGGAGGGGATGAGTGAAATAGCAGCTTCAGTCTACTCCAAAATTTTTCCTTAATCCAAAAAACAGTTTGCTGTACAAGTTTTCTACCAGGGTCAAGATCTAGGGAAGGAGGTAGAGGATTCTAAAATTTCAAAACTAAATACCTCTTTTCTACCCAGAGTTTTCAGAATTCGTTCTTTGTCATGCAGGTCCAAAAGGTTAAAAATAACTGTACCTCCTGAGACTTCTCCCTGGGCTGTGCTCTTCCCTGGGATTCTGTAAGTTTTTTCCACCCAAACTGGGTCAGCCTCCATGCCTAATTTTAAAATCTCTGGGATCCAACACTTTATAGAAATCAATGAGAACTTTCCCATTATATAATCCCATCAGTCACATGTGATATGCTCTGGTCTAATTCTGCTTAAACTTGAGATTATATATTGAAATGGTGATTATTAGTTTTTGAGAGCCGTGAGCTTCTCATGGAAAGTTATGGGGAGAATTCTTCACATGTGGAGTCTTTTCTCCGTCTCTTTATGCAGAGCCATTCCTTTTCATGAAGGAAGACTATAGTTAAAATGAGAATGTTTCCTGATTGGAGTTAGAAAATTGACTTTTAAACTAAAGATTGAGAAAGTACATTTTCTTATGCTTGCTCTTAGTCTCTGAAAATGTAATTACAAGAAATGGTAATGGAGTTTACAAATATCTCTGCAAATAACTCTGTTTTCCTAGACATTTTGATACCAGAGTTGTTCCTACAGCTATCCTGCAAGGTCTGGGAAGATCTCAAGCAATATTAAATAATATAGGAGACCATAACTATCAGATCAATGAATAAAACAAAATTGTTTCAGTATTTATGTAATTGTTTCTCCAGTCTCTGCTTAGCCAGACTCTTCTTTGCTATAATGCTTGCAAAATATTTGACTACTGTTTGCCTGCTTGTGTGCTGCACCGGTGTCCATCATACCCACCTGTTGCTGTGCTCTGGCTTTCCTTGTAATATCCAACTGTTTCTT
The DNA here is from genome assembly GCA_013396755.1 of Sclerurus mexicanus. NCBI lineage: Eukaryota > Metazoa > Chordata > Aves > Passeriformes > Furnariidae > Sclerurus > Sclerurus mexicanus. Next base: position 1,166,562 of record VWZF01000813.1, read on the forward strand.
GACTTAGACTGGGTATTGGAATAAGAATTTTTTGACCTTCTTTTATGCAGCATCTAGCACAGTGTCATCCTGATGCATGGCAGGAACTAGAAGATGCTCCTGCAAAGCAAATTAACAGTGTCTTTGGGATTTGGAAATGACATGAAGAATTATTCAAGATTCAGCTCCAGAAAGTAAATCACTAAGTCAAATTGTTAACGATAGCTATGACAGCAATGCATGGTTTGGAATTTTATTGGAAAGAATTTGACAAATACTTTAGGTAATGAACAAAGTAATAAAAAGTCAGTGTCTCTTCCCAGATAATTTGTGAAAAGGAAAAGGAGTTTATTTATCAAATATATTGTTTCTGCAAATAGTTCACCTCATGATTTCAGAGGGGAAATAGGTAGGCAGAGAAAATGAGCTTAACAAAACAAACATTGGTTTATATGTCAATATTCTTGTAAATGACAACGACAGAAGGGAAATACAGTTAATACGATATGGGAACAAAATAATTCCTAAACTGAAAATTTTGTTGTGACTCTTCCAAATCTCACCAGCTTCATAAAAATGACAAATCCAAGAACCATCTAGTGTACTCTGATATTGGACATGGAGCTGCAGGAGAACTGTGGCTATGCTGCTCCAGTAGTTCTTCCCAGCTCTCCCACTCTTTCAATCACCATCCAGCACCATATATATCCTTTTACTCTCTGTTTGTCTGTGGCAAATGACTGTTCAGGAAACAAACAGGCACGTTTCTGTATTCCAGGGAAACAGCAGTCTGTCTCACAGCAGATTTCCTTATGACTTTTTAAGAACAACATTAATATCATTTATAGGCATCTTAATCAGCCCTTTTGACAGAAACAACCACAGAAGAGGGAAACTTCTTCTGAGAGATTGACTCTGCCTTGCTTGTGACTTCTCCCTTAATTAGGAAGCCAGAGGCATATGTCTGAAACCTACCTGGGATGGAGCTGGGCAGGTTTAAAAGCCCCAGGACATCTATAATTTCAAGACTCAGCTGCCCCCAGCCGTAGCCAAGGTGCAGGTATATCTGTGTGACCTGTCACATCCTTCCTTTCACGGCAGATCCCCTCCCCACCTTCCATGTTTTTCATTTCAGTCTAGTGAATCAGTGCACTGGTTTTAGCTGGGGTAGAGTTAATTTTCTTCACAGCAAGCTGGGAAGGGGCTATGGTTTGGATCTGTGCTGTACACAGGGTTGATAATTCAGGCATGTTTTAGGTATTGCTGAGCAGCGCCTTCACAGCCTCAGGGCCTTTCCTCCTCTTCACCCCACCGCACCGGTGAGCAGGCTCAGAGTGCACAAGAAGTTGAGAGGGGATGCAGCCAGGACAGCTGATCCCAGCTGACCAGAGGGCTATCACAGACCATACGGTGTCACGCTCAGCATATAGAGCCAGGGGAAGAAGGAGGAAGGGGGGAATGTTCGGAGTGATGGAGTTTGTCTTCCCAAGTCACTGTTAGGTGTGATGGAGCACAGCTTTCCTGAGGATGGCCGAAAATCTGCCTGCCCACGCAAAGTGGTGAATGAGTTCCTTGTTTTATTTTGCTGGTGTGTGTGTCTTTTGCTTTACCTATTAAAGTGCTTTTATCTCAAGCAATGAGTTTTCTCACGTTTAACCTCCCAATTGTTTTCTCCCATCCCACAGCAGGGGGGAGTGAGCAAGGGGCTGCATGGGGCTTAGTTGCCAGCTGGAGTTTGCAGGCAGAGAGGAACAGCTGCTCCAGAGAGGTACAATAACCTGTTTTGTTTCCAACTAGAGTTGTCATGATTTTTTGTGGGTTATTTTTAGTCTGATCAGATGTGGGAGAGGAAATGGGTAACACCATAGCAGAGAGCAGGGTGGAAAGCAAAGCCAGGGATGTACAGAAAGCCCAGCTGAGCTCAGAACCCCCTTCCCTACAAAAACATCAGTTTATGACCCAGGAAACGAAAGCAGTCAAGAGTGAGTGGAGGTGTGTGGGGGGAAGGGGTGCAGGGTGTCGTGGGGCCCTGCCAGTGCCCATTTGCTCTGCCCTCGATGCAGACACTCCTCCTCACTTCTGTGGGAAAGTGAAGAGCAAGAAGTTTGAGGTTTACATTTTCAGCTCCCATCTCCTCCCCCGAGGAAGGCTGCTGGTGTTGCTCTCACGGCGCTGACAGCCTCCAAGCACAGCATGCCAGCAGCAGCAGTGCTTTGCGCCCTGCGAAATCCCACCACACAATGCACTGCTGAAGACCAAAGTGAGGTAATGGTCTTCTGCTGACGGAATGGCACATGGGAAAGTGGAGCACTCAAGTTGCTCGTGGATCCTGGAGACCTGGCAGGTAAGAGGAGGCCCTGGTCAGGGCTGGCAGTGGCTTGTGCTGTCCTCACACACTGACTGCTCAGCCATGGGCTTCAGCAGTGCTTGCTGCTCCCCTGGGCAGCTCAGGAGCAATCCCAGAGCTGACCTCTTGAGATCTGTAGCCACCCCTTAGGTCTCTGTGTTTTATTGCTAAAAACAGAATCTCATTAGATTCTAGTGGGGGAGACACTGTCTTTGGAAAAAGGATTTTCTCTGCCACATACCAGGACCCTAAATGAGAATGTGACTGCAGCTGGAGAATAAGCTGAGTATCACGAACCCCTCAGGAGGTCTCTTCTTTCCCATTAAAGCCCTAAAACTAGGCATCATATATCTGGGAGATTTATTTTACTCCTTTCCACAGTATTATCTTCCATTAGTAGTAATAATCTCTTAGGGATGTGTTTTCTTTTTATGAGTATCCTACTGCGCAGAAAGACAGGTAAGCATGGTCTATCTCCTCAAGAAACCCTGTTTGCAGTGAGGGGAAAGGTCACCTAAAGAAGACAGGTGACACTGAGCTCTCCAGCCTCAGCTCTACATTTGCTCACACCTCGGCAAATATTTTTTTTAGGATCTCAAAGGGTGGAGAGGGAGAGGGAGCACTTACATAGACTAGTAATAAATGCCCACAATATTCAACTCATTTTGGTGTGTCAGATGGATGTCTGCCATTATGCCCATGCAAAGTCAAGATACCCTACAGCAGGGAGCTGAGTAACAGTGCTTGGCAGTAGGTGCTGAATGCTGCTATAATCAATGAAGATTTATGCCATAAGTGGTTTGCAATACTATTTAGATCTAAGATATGTGGAGAACACCAACTAAAAGAACTTTCTGTCCTCGGTACTTTAGACTGTTGTTCACTGAAACTGAACACAGAGCATTGAGTACTCTCAAGTTCATTTAAAGCCCTGTCCTAGTTACAGTGGCCGGGACCAGTTTATCACGGTGTGGGTGTAACCAAAACTCTGTATTCTACACCCTCTGTATCACTTCTGATGGGCTGTTAATAATTGATCATTTGTAGCAGCTGCCCATGGCACACCTGACACCTCAGGCTACAAGCTGGGTGTTAAAGAACCCTGTGAGATAGGGAAGTTTTCCTATTTTCCCACCAATGACTCAGTCATGATAACCCCCCTCTGGGGAGGCATTAGCACCTTCACACCCAGCCTGAGGGGTCATGTCTGCTAATGGGTCATCAAAGATTCCAAAAATATCCCATGTCTCACAGAGTAAATCACCCATTGTGAAACTCCCCGCCCTGGGGGAAGTACTGGCCATTCCCACCTGAACCGAGCATATGTAATCTTGGGGGTTTGGGACTTGTGGTACCAGTCACTGGATCCAGAGGAGGACCAGAACCTCAACAGGACTGTGACTGCCACTCTCAATAAGACTGCAACCATCTTCCTTACCAATAGGTTTTTCTTTCCTTTTACTTTGCATTCAGGGGAGCCACATGGTGCTCAGCACAGGAGCTAATGAACACAATTCTGTTCATGCCCCAGGGTGCTGGGTTACACATCTGGGCTTTGTGGGTTAAAACCAATTTCTGCTCTCTATCATTGTGTTTATTGTAATCTTTTTAGTAAATTGTAACTCTGACTTGTAATCTCTTTTTGAGTTGGGTTCATTTCTCCTGCCAGTTTACCTTTAAACCAGCACAAGTGCATGCAAAGTTATGGCCTCAAATTCACATTTAAAGCACCAAAAATAGGAAATCTAACTTTCAAATAGTGACTGTAAGTTTTAGTTTTAAAGGTAGTAATGAAATGCCCATGGAGGGTAACTGCATGATGTCCTCTTTCACTGGTTTCAGACATACTCCTTGGTTTGAAGAAAAACAAAAGCGAAAAGTAGGGAAAGCCATTACAGGAGGGATTGGTTTCAGTTTTTTGAGGTTACAAAAGTCTCACCCTGACTGCTCTTGTTCTCCAGGGGACTAAGTGCTTATCTTAAACATGAAGCAGCCACTCAGGCAATAGCAAAGATCCAATAAGGATCTTAAAAGACAAACAAAACCAAAGAAACACAGTCCTGGCCTACCCAGAAATAAGACTTTTTCTTTTATTTGACCTGATTTGTGGAAATAATATTTGAAATACTATAGTGTTTGCTTCAGAGTAAAATGAAGTTCCTGAAGGGAACCTACAGGAGAGATATAGAGAGACTATTTACAAGGGCCTGGAGTGACAGGACAAAGGAGAATGGCTTCACACTGAGAGAGAGTAGGTTTAGATTAGATGTTAGGAAGAAATTCTTTACTGTGAGGGTGGTGAGGAACTGGGACAGGTTGCCCACAGTTGTGGATGCCCCATCCCTGGACATTTTCAAGGCCAGGTTGGATGGGACTCAGAGCAACCTAGTCTAGTGGAAGGTGTCCCTGCCCATGGCAGTGGGGACTGGAATGAGGTGATCAGTCCCTTCCAACCCAGGCCATTTGATGATTTTATGAATTTCCTTCTACAGACTCCCTCTCACCATCTGCACTCTGCTTTCCCTTGCACAGTCTGAATTTACTTTTCCTGAGGATCAATGAGCACAAAGACCAAATAGCACAGTGCAGGCGAATCTGGCAAGCCTCATGCTCTTGCTGGGTGAAGTATGACATCTCACTGTACCTAACGGTAAACTCCTTGCTTTCATAGATTTAGATGTTAAGTGCCAGTTTAAATGGTGGCACAGAGTTTCAGGCATCTATAATTTACTGGAAATCAGTGAGTGCCGAACTCTCTGTATGCTAAATCTCAGGCTCCTAGACAGAGAAGTCTGGCCTTTCCGTGCAATTTTAAAACTTGTAATTCTTTAGGCATTTTTAAAATTACTTTTTAAGTGTACATTTTGCCAACAGCTGACATGGAAGCCCAGCCTAAATCTGCAGCAGCCTTCTAGAAGATCCATAATGTCTGGTGCTGGCATGTGATGGTTTGATACAGTCTGTCATGCAGTTTGGATGTCTTTCCCCTCTGTGTCCAAGTATGTCCTGGACCACTCCTCAGGTTGATGCCCTGGATATCAACAGCACCCATGCTTCTTGGGCTCCCTGCAACACATCCTGGCATTGTCTCTGCAAAGGGACTTTGCAGGTAAACCTCTGTAGATCCCTTGGGACTGATGTCAGCTCCCTGCAGCATAAGCTGGCCCCTCCCAGAACCCCACCTCTGTCACATCCCACTGTTTCAGCTTTCCACTTCGGTTACGCTGGGGTTTGAACGCGCAAGTAAAGTTGGCAAAAGATCTGAACACCATTCCTTGCAATGGTGAGTACAGAAACAAAACTCACCTCTTTGCAGGAAGACTTGCCATCCTGCTTAGACCTGCCGTCAAACCAGACCTCCTCTTGCTAAAAGATGACTTCCTGCCTCTAGGGCTGTAAACCTGGAGCCATCAAAAATTGTAAGCTAGACTCTCTCAAGAGAATCAAAGTAAAAAGGCTGTCCCTGCCCCACCCCTCTCCCTACTTGTTAGATTGAAAAAAAAAAAAAGTGCCTTTATTTTCTTGAACACTTATCACCTTCTTTTGCATTGTTTGTGCATCAACTTTAATTAAAACCCCAATATTTAACACACCCAGAATTTAACACCTCACCTTGCCAGCTCAAGGAGGGAATCCACACATGCTGAAGACAAGGGAAATCCATATCATGCAGAAGTTTGGAATTTCTTCTCTATCATAGCCTCATCTCTTCTTTATACTTGCTCATGTATAAGGGTTCTAATGTGAAGATGAAGGTATATTCCTTATGCAACTTGAAATTATTTTTCAATACATATTTATGTGAACTGCAAACATCTTTAAATGTAAAGTTGTCATTACTGTGTCAACCATCTTGCTCACTGCTGGAAAACCCCTAACCTAAGCAGTGCTTTTTATAACTCAGTGCATTAATTATATTTAGAATCCTTAATTGCCTCTTTTTCAGAGTCAGCTCCAATAAGTTCCAAACATTTAAAAATAATTTTAAATAATGCCGCTTTCTTTGCATATTTTCAATCCATTTCACAAATATCTAAATTAGTTGGTGATTATGTGATATTTGGTTTGCTTTAAAAGCTGGTAATTAATTGCCCAACGCAATATTTTCTTTTTTAGTCTCCATTGTCCCTCCCCCTCACTGCCTTGGGACTGGGATGGGGTCCCAGCTTTCCCTTGCCCCCTGTTTCCCTGCTCTGGCTGCCTGGGTACCCCTCCTGGTCCCCAAGTCTGGGTGGGAGTTTCAACCTCAGTGAATGTGGAGGTGCTGGTTGCCTTGCTGCAGCTGTGGGGGCACCACCTCCACTACCCTGGGTCACTCCAGTAATTGTAAGGTGAGTACTCACTTACTTTAGGAGCAACTACAATTGGTAGTAGCTGTTTGGTAACAAGGGGTTCTGGGTCTCAGTGTATGAGCTCCTTCCACCAGGTGTGTTTTCTCCGGGGACATTAGACTGTGTTAAATCCTTGCACACTCCAAGCAGCCACAGGTACAAGATGAAAACAAATAAATTACAAGTGGAAATACAAATGGTGGGCAGCAGTATGTTTAAGATTCAGACATACATATATACTAGCACTTTTTAGCTATATACACTGTCAGCATGCTAATTGATTAATTGACTGAAAGGATGTCTTTTTAATTAAGAATTTTCACTGCAAATATCTTTGAAATTTTGCACAATTCTGCTGTAAGATTGTCTTTGAACATATTTTAATTTACCATAGTTTCTTTTCTAAATATTAACAAGGGATATACTAATTTAGTTTACGTTTGTTTTGTTATTTTCCATTTAAGATTGATCATTACACATTTATTTTAACTTAAAAATATGTTACCTCAGCAGATCAATATATGTTTTATTAAGAGGTCTTGTGATGTTCAAAAATCTTCAGTGAGATAAAATTCCATCCATCAGAGAACTGTTGGGAAGAAGAATCACATTCCATTTTTATTAAAAAAATAAATGATTTTATATGTCTGATTTTTTTTTTTGTGGTAATAAACTGGCTTTTATTGTGGATTTTTTGGTGGGAGGGAGACAGAGGATTGAGTGAGATTCATCTTGTTCAGAGATGAATAGGAAGACTAGGAGTGTGCAGGGAAAACTTTTCAAAGAAAAAGGGAGAAAACATCAGAAAGAAATGATAATACTTGCTGCTTACATTGATAACTTAATTTCTCCTTTTGCTTTAGTGGTGCATGTAGCATAGTGGAGCTCCATAAAACACCCACAAACAAAGACTCCCCATAGAGACAATAGGTGAGATGCTGCTGAGAGTCTTCAGGTAAATAAGATGATGGCATGAAGAGGGGAAAAAAAATCAATGTATTCTCTTTCTAAAAGTCAGAATGAACAACTTATTTTGGACAGTTTTATATTTCTGAGAGAGAACTTTTCTGCCTGAAATACCATTGGGGTTTTTTTTCTAGAGGACTTTCTGAAGCAATCTGCACAGGCAGATTCCACCTTCCTACCCATATATCCTGTCTGTGCTTGTTTAATGGATGGATTTAATAGCATTTCCTGATGGAACAGAGATGAGGAGTCACAAGTTGAGTGTGAGCTCTGCTATATCCCTTTGTGTGACCTCAGGCTGGCCACTTAGCCCCTCTGGGGAGGTGGGACCCTCATTGCCCACTCATCTTTGTAAAATACTTTGACGACTTTGGATGAAAAAACAGTGCTTCTATTTGGAGAATGCTCTGTGCTGGTTCTGTGGCAAAAAAAAAAAAAAA